>JBBMJZ010385524.1:0-32223 GCA_037833815.1 Zingiber zerumbet | reverse complement strand
GAAGCCTGCTCGAGGAGAAAGCCGTGGGTTCGGGTGAGCCCTATTTCGGTTGGCCGCAATCACCCAAGCAATCGGAACTTCGGAAGCCTTCGTTGAGATAAAGAAAAGCTGAAGAAGCCATTGGAGGCACCCTCAACAGTGTTAAGGGCACCCTCAACATTGAAGGCGCCCTCAATGCTGTTGAGAGTGCTCTCAACTTTAGCAATCGGATAAAGTTTTATCCACATATCCTCTTGGAGGCGCCCTCAACCTCTTTGGAGGCGCCATCAAAACTCGAGATAGAATTTCCAGGAGCTATATAAAGGCCCCTGAAACTAGGAATTATTCATTCAACTTTGTATTCAATTCCTAGCAACTCTTAAGAGCTTTTAGTATGTAAAAGGCTTCTCCGCCTTCAAAGAAGGAGATTCCAACTGAGTTGTTCAACCGCCTTGCATTAACAACCACCTAGGTTGTAGCCAAATCAAAACCCTGAGTCTTCTTTAATTCTTTTCTGTTATTTTGTATTTATTTTATTGTTGCTATTTTAGAGTTGAAAGAACGAGAAGGATATTTTCTTATTGCAGGCAATTCACCCCTCCCCTCTTGCCGGCCCCGCTGCACCAACAGAAGAGTCAAGTAAGTTAAGGTTAGTAGGTCAAGATTGATCGGATACTTAACTGGGAAGTCCTAACTGGAGGTTAGGCAAGGGCAAGTCTAATGGAAAGGTTGGAAGAAGTAGAAAATCTAAGTGGGTTGACCGGACACTTGGTGTAGAAAGTAGTAAGTGAAGTCAGACAACTGGAGAGTCCTACAAAGTGAAGTTAGGCAGTGGTAAAAACCCTAGTGAGTGAAGCTAGACAGAGGGAAATCCTAGTGAGTGAAGCCAGGTGGTGAAAACCCCTAATAAGTGAAGCTAGCCAGAGGGAAATCCTGATGAGTGAAGCCAGGTGGTGAAAAGCCCCGGTGAGTGAAGCCAGTCGTGTAGAAATCCAGGTGGATCAAGGCTGACCGGATATCTAGTGTTTGGAAGTTCAAATGGGTCATGGAGGATCGGACACTTGGCATAAGACGATAAGTTCAAGTGGATAAGATTAACCAGACACTTGGCACAAGAAGCAAAGTCCAAGTAGGTCAATGGATTGACCGGACACTTGGTGACGAAGTCCTAACAGGTCATGGTTAACCCCCTAGACTTGAGTTAAGCAAGTTTAGATTGATCAATCGATCAGGTGATCGATTGAGCCAGAGGCTAATCGATTAGTGGATCAATTGGGCAATGCTTTTGACGCGATGAGCTCAATCGATCAGTTGATCGATTCGGCTACTCCAATCGATCAGCCGATCGATTGGAGATGGTTTTCTCACAATAACGTGAGACGGCCGGAATTGATTGGTCAATCGATTCCGGGGTCTTCTGTAAGAGCATAGAAGACATCTAGATCGATCAGTTGATCGATCCAGCTACCCAATCAATCATCCGATCGATTGGGATATGACCAATGCCTAAGTTGCGAGCTTTGGACGGCTGGGATCGCCTGAATCTGACGTGGCAATCGATTGGAGAGTAAGTTCAATCGATTGGAAGCCCTAAATCATGGAGTATAAAGGCGACGACGAGGTTCAAACATAACAACACTTACACGATTCTTCTCCGCTACTGTTCACCGGACTTGAAGCTTGAAAAGACAAGTGTTGTTGCACTTTCCAACTAGTCTAAAGACATCTTCAAGATACAAGAGATCAAACAAGAGAGGTTCTTCATTGTATTTTTTGTACATTAACTTCTTGTTTCGAGTTGTACTCTTGTGTGAGCTTGAACGAGGTTTCTCTACCCCGGATTGTTCCAAGGAGTGTTTTTGAAAGTGGAGAGTGTGCTCGTGTGGATCCTTGGATTAGTCACCTCATCTTGAGGTGGACACCAAGAAATCCTTTGTGTTAGCATTGGAGGAACTTGCATCGTATTTTCTGCTGCAAATCAACATCGACGATGCGAGACAAGCTATTCACCCCCCCTCTAACTCCGAAGTATCCCAACAAGTGGTATCAAAGCGAGACCACTCTTTACCGGACTTATCGCCGAAAAGGGAAACGAGCAGTTGAAACCCTAATTTCAACAAAGTAAAAACTTTATCAAAAGATCTCAACTTCAAGATGGACTTCCGAGATGGACTTGGATATGATACTCGAATGTCTCCACCATTCACATTGACAAACTTCGATCTTTGCAAATCAAGGATCGAAAATTTCTTGATAGTGGAGATAGAGCGATGGTTTGCTCTAATGAAAGGAATTGAGACTCCAAAAGGATAGCAAAGGCAAAAGCATCAAGAGAAGCAATTGGAGTAAGGAGCAAATTCAAAGATGTGAGGCAAATGACAAGGTGACCAAACTATTGGTCAATTTATTGACTAGCAATATTTTGAGCAAAATTGGAGATTATCAAAATGGCAAGGAGCTGGAGAAAGTTGGCAAAGATTCATGGAGATCCCTCCACTATGCCAAATCAAGAAGAAAAATAGGAGACTCATTGGATCACGAAGAAGAATAAGATTTGGAGGTTGAGAGATGCTCATCTTCCAAAGGAGAAGAAATTGAAGAAGGTTCATCCTTAAGAGAGCACAAGGACAAAGGCAAAGGGAGATACTCTTTGTTTCACATAGATGATGATTCGAAAGTTGAGAGATGCTCAACATCCGAGGATAAAGATGAAGAGGCATCCATCTCAAGGATTGAGGGGGAGTGTCAATCTTTGGCACCCGATCAAGAAGAAGCGTTTACTTCCTGATTAAAAGAAGGGTCATATGTCATTCCTACAAGCAAAGAAGGTAAACCAATTTCAATTGTAAATAATAAAAATCACATTATGTGCTTTTAGTGTAGGGAAAGTGGACATTACAAGAGTAAGTGTCCGAAGTTGACCAAGAAGAAGAGTCAATTGACACCAAAGGGCAAGAAGAAGCCCAAGGATATCGGTCCCCTCGTGCGAAAAGGCAAGGAACACATTGTGTGATTTTCTTACAATCAAAAGGAACATTATCAAAATGTCCAAAAGGAAGGACTCCAATTAAGGTCAAAGAAGGAAGCTCAATTCAAGGGAGATCTCAAGAACAAACCCAAGGTATCATTTATTGAAGTAATTCATTTAAGCCATGATAAAAGGCATGCTAGGTGTAATCTTTATCATTTTAATGTTATTTATCATGAAAATAGGAAGCAGGATAGAATTAAAGAAAAATATATACCGTATCATACCAAAACTACTGTATCTAAGGCTAGGAAGGTAGATAACAAATTAGGCAAGAATTCTAAGGATTCTAGATATAAGCCTAAAGATAAAAATGCCAAAGCAATCTAGAAAAATCCACATCCAAGGATTTAAAAATGGAACACCAAGCCTTGAGGTCAGAGCTTGATAAATTAGAAAAGACCATAAAAAGAATGAAAAATATTTTTAAGAGTCAAATGAGCATAATCTAGGGATAGATAGACAAGAACCATCCAATAGTAGGAGAGGTTTGAGATACAAACCTCAAGCCAAGAAGGATGTCCCTTCTTATCATAGAGTTCCATATAATTATGGAACTAACCCTAGGACTAGGGGTTATAAGGAAAGTCATCTCTAAAGTTAACCATGAAAAGGCTGACTAAGGGTTTTAAGAAGCCTAAGAAAGTCACTAAGAAGGTTAAAAGAGAAGTTATCCCTAGAGTTGACTTAGAGGAGTCTAGCATGGCTAAGGCATCTAAGAAGCCTAAGAAGGTCATTAGGAAGGTAACTAGGGAAGTTATCCCTAATGAGTACCTAGCACACCTAAGGAGCACCAATAGATTTTGGGTTCCTAAGAGTGTGTTCTCTACATTCTACATAAGTTTAGAGAGTGTCAACTCTATTGGAAGGGTAGTTAATCCAACCTTTATGAAGTTTGACACTTGAAGACATTTTTAAGGTTTTGTTAACCTTTAAAAATGTAGGTTTAAAATGTTCACTTTTTTGAAAAAGTAAAATGTGCCAAAAATTTGAAGAATTAGACATAATTAAAATTGGCACGAATAGAAGGGTCAAAGAAATGTCAAGTTGAGATTTTAGCATTCTCTTGGGAAATAAGGACAAACTTAGGTCTATTCTTTAAATTTAGAAATTAATTAGGGATACTTAGATAATCTAAGTATATTATTTATGTTAAATTGTCATAATTGTTTGTCCATCATATGCCATGACATCATATTTTGTGTTTATATCATCATGAAAATGTCACATGTCATGTCATGCATATATCATGTAGGTATAACATGTTTTCTTTTGAAAATTATTCATTTTGATGTATGTTATAAATTATCATGCATTAGTTTAATTCCTTGTAATTAAGGACAATGACATTAGCTACCAAATGACATCCTACGTGCATGATCACAATTTAAATGCTTAAATAAATATGCATTGACCCTTATATTAGAGAAAACCAATATCTACATCTCACAAAGACCATAAGTTGACTTGTATATGGCTTGATGCACATTAGATACAAGTAAGATGCTAGGAGGATGAACAAAACTCAAGATGTTAATTTAGTACATCTTTTTAAGTTTTAATTTCATCGAAACACATAGTTATGTGTAATCCAATCATTGGAAAAGTTAGTGTACAAGTCATGTGCATTTAGCCCAAGGAATATGGTTGAAAATTGGTTTTGAAAATCATTTCAAAATGCTTTTGGAAAACATTGGCGAAGGCTATCTTTTGATAGGTGTATAATTAGACAAACTAGAGCAAAATATTGAAGTTTTCAATAGTTTCAAGTTTTGTGTCAATCTTTGAAAATAAGAATTAATTTCTTAGAAAACTATTTTTCTATGACAGTAAATAATGTTTACGCAAAATTTTATGATTTTTGGAAAATTGTAGAATTATTTAGGAATTTCTGAAATTCGACTGAAATTTGATTTCAAGAAATCAAAAACGCAATTGATCGGTCGATTAATTGTGGATGTTCAATCGATCAGTTGATCGATTGGACTGGGTTTTCCGTGAATAGAAGTTCGCGGAATCGATTAGTTGATCGATTGGCCCTGACTTTATTGATCAATTGATCGATTCAAGTGTTTTTCCGCGAATAGAAGCTCGCGGAATCGATCAGTTGATCGATTGAATGACTTTAATCGATTGAGTCCCACTGTCAATCGATTAAGAGGCTGTCTTTTGGCTAAAATGTCTGATTTCAGTCCATTAAGCCACGTTTAGTCGTGTTAACCATCTCTAACCCTAACATATGCATTTATATGTATTTAAGGATAGTTTTCTGAATGAAAACAAGAATGAGATGGTTAAAGAAGACTAAGTTGGAATTTAGGATGAGGTTTAGCTTCAAAGTTGATTTTTGAACATCAAAACTTTAAATTTTGGGTTTCTTAAAGGTTTAGGAATTCTAAATCATTGTTGGTGCAATGACAGAAGATTTGAGCATGCTTTGAGAGGTAGCTACTCAAAGACATGAACTAGATTTTTTTAACGGAACAATGAAAATCTTGATAGATGAATGCTCTAAGATGAGCATTTGGAGACAATGAAGGGTATAAGACATTTATTGTGATGTTGTGAGCAACCAGTGAGGTTGTGAACAACATGCGGATATCTCTCTAAGGGGAGAGTTTTTGATGTGGAGGAGATTACCCTCTTAGAAAGGGGGAGAATGAAGAAAACCCTCATTCATACTGTGACATGAAGAACAAGTTGAGGCTATAAGATTAGCTTAACTTAAACTATTGTTAAACATCAAAAAGAGGAGATTGTTGGTGCAATTTCTCGTAAGTCAAAGTTGACCAGGTTGACTAAACTTGAGTTGACTTAAGTTTGAGTCTTGATGTTTGAGTTTGGATATTTGACAATGTATGGAAATTGCAGGTGCAATTGTCCATATGGGATTTTGACGATCAAAGGGGGACCAGAAGAGTTAAGTAAGTCAAGGTTGACCGAATACTTGACTGCGAAATCCTAACTGAAGGTTAGGCAAGGACAAGTCCAACGGGAAGGTTAGAAGAAGAAGAAAATCTAAGTAGGTCAGCGTTGACCGAATACTTGGTGTGAAAAATCCTAGTGGGTGAAGCCAAGTAGATTGAGAAGTCTTGGTGAGTGAAGTCAGGTAACTAGAAAGTCCTGGTGCGTGAATCTAGACAGTTGGAAAGTCCCAGTGAGTTAAGCTAGACAGTGGTGAAAAGCCCTAGTAAGTGAAACTAGGCAGAGGGAAATTATGGTGAGTGAAGCCAGGTGGTGAAAAACCCTAGTAAGTGAAGCTAGGCAGAGGGAAATTCTAGTAAGTGAAGTCAGGTGGTGAAAAGTACGGGTGAGTGAAACTAGGCATGTAGAAATCTAGGTGGTTCAAGGCTGACCAAATGTTTGGAAATCCAAGTGGGTTATGGAGGATCGGACACTTGACATGAGACGGTAAGTCCAAGTGGGTCAAAGTTGACCAAACACTTGGCACGAGGAGGAAAGTCCAAGTGGGTCAAAGAATTGACCAAACACTTAGTAACGAAGTCCCAACAGGTTACGGTTGACCGGATATTGGAATTGGGAATCCTATACTTGAGTTAAGCAAGTTTAGGTTGGTCAATCGATTAGGTGGTCGATTGAGCTAGAGCACAATTGATCAGTGGATCAATTCGACAATGCTTTTGACGTAAGGAGCTCAATTGATTAGGTGATAGATTGAGAGGAAATCGCGTGAGCACAGAAGGTCTCCCAATCGATCAGTTAATCGATTTGGCTACTCCAATCGTTTGGAGATGGTTTTCTTGCGATGACGCAAGGCGGTCGGAATCAATTGGTTAATCGATTCCGAGGTCTTATGTGAGAGCACAGAAGACATCTAGATGATCGATCTAGCTACCCCAATCCATCAACCGATCGATTGAGATATGATCGTTGCCCAGGTTGCGAGCTTTGAACGACTGGGATAGCCTGAATATGACGTGACAATCGATTGGGGAGTAAGCTCAATCGATTGGAAACCGTAAATCGTGGACTATAAAGGTGAAAGCGAGGTTTAAACGTAACAACACTTATACGATTCTTCTCCGCTACTGTTCGCCGAACTGAGCTTGGAAGACAAGTGTTGCTGCAATTTCCAACTGGTCGCGTCTTCAAGGTACAAGAGATCAATGTGTTTTAGCCAAAACTCATTGTGATGACCTTAGACTTATTAAATTCAATCCAAATCATGACCATTATACTCTTGGGACTCTCCTGAGTGTAATCATGTCCTTCATTCTTGATTACACCACATATTTATCATGTGTAAGGTTTAAAAAAAATTAACTTTTTACTACTTTTGATATTTTACTGGAAACAGTCTCTTGCAAAAAGCACCAGGCTGTTTTTTTTTACTTAAATGTACTTTGGTTCTCGAGTGAGTTGGATAAACAAGTGTACAGAGGGAGAGGTATTTTTGAAAAAAAAATGCATGATTTGATAAATATGAAAGTGTGGTGCGTGATTTGGATATTAGTATGTGGTTTTAGCAAATTGTCATTTTATTTGTAATAGTTAGAGGAAAAAAAAATTAAAACTAATTTGAATTCATTTCACATGTTTTATTTAATGGATGTCTAAGTATAGGCCGTAATATAATAAAATTTTAATTAATTTGAATTACCAATTTCTATAAATTACTTTAAAAGTAGAAAAATCTAAAAGGGTAAATGAGTTATTTGTGTAAAACTTATTTGAATTAATCTCAACTTGGACCAAGCCAAATATTTGGACAATATGGTACAACAAAATGTTAAATCGATTTATCAAACCTCTATTTCTATTTCCTTGTGTTTAGAAGTAAATCACTCAAGTGAATTATGATTAAAGGAGCAAAACTAATTTAAATTATCATGATTAAGCTTGCTGTGTCATGAACTGTACCAAAGCTATACCATCCAGAGGACTGAAACCCCCAAAGGAATGATAACTTTAAACCATGATACAACCATTGTTATATTCTTTAAGAAATGGGATCCACCACTATTTCTTTTTTTTCCAAAACAAAAATTATTTTGTAGGTGAGAACAGGGAATTAAATATCGTGTCATATTGGTCGGCACGGGTAGAATTTACCATTTTGCCTACCAACCAACACCGGTATTGGCATTACGAGGCCGTTGAGACTTACAGCAACCTAGCGAGGTCAAGAGGGCTACCGCAACCTTATGGGGCTTCCGCATGGTCGTAGAAGACGTGGTAACCCGCGAGGCCTCCGCGCAATCGTAGAGGTTGTCACAATCCTGTGGGGCTTCCTTGTGGTCCCGGAGGTTGCCACAATTATTTTTTTTTATTTTTTTTATTTTTAGATAGTAATTCCAGTTCCATGTTAATTTTTTCCCTAATTTTTTTTCATCAAACGTCCATGAATTTTTTTCTGCCTTATTAAATTTTTTCCCTACATCGGTATAAGAAGGTAAACAAAGAGAAAAAAAACCATTAAAGATAGATTAATTTTTTTTTGCTATCTTTCATTTTTTTCATAAGGTAAATAACTTAACCTCTTTCAAGATGATTACCCTTTTTCCTTCTTTATTAGTCCATGAGATAAACATAGAAAAAAATTTTAAGGAGGTAGGAAATGGATTATTAAGATAAAAAAAATAAATATAAAATAATTTCTAACTTTATAAAATATACTACTATTAATAAACTAAATTATTCTACATATAAATTTCAAAATAAATCTAAATTAAATCTAGTTTAAACCTACTTAATTCTGCCTTGTGTGGACTTTAGTGAATTCTAAATTGACTTAATAAGCATCAAATATTTATAATATCAAAACTTAAATTCAACATTTCAAATAATTTAATAATAAGTACCTACCACGATTAAATATAAATAAATATATTTTAATTAATATATTTTATAATTTAAAAGGTACTAAAATCATATCAGCACGGTATGATACTCAGGCACGACTCAAAATTTAAAATCTTGGGTGAGAATCACCTTTTAGTCAACATAACTGGATCATGACCCCTCTTTCTATTGTGGTGTGGCAAGGACGGAGGCAACAAGAGTGAACGTGAGGCCTTTCAATAAGCGGAGGGGGAGGGCTAGAATTTAGTGTTGGAAGGGGAGCAAGAAGGGCAATTTCATGGCTGGTAGTACAGTAATTACTGATAACATGATGTCAGCGATTTGTTTATTGTGGCAAAAAGGCGAATACGCTCGCCCCCAGCGCCCCCGCCAACCCGTCCCAGGGCCAACACGGAGGAGATAAATCACGGGTGGCTACTAGCCTTTGGAATAGTGACTAGCACATAAGGGAGGCATTTTGTCTCGGCTTTGCCGAGATTTGAACCCCAGACCTCATTGTGGCAACACCTCATGCGCTAGCCACTAGACCGAGGTAGACCATGGCTAAAAAAATATCTGAGATAAAATGTGAGCAAGAGTCTTATATTTTATCTCATATATCAGTAATGTTTGCAGAATTTATTCAACTAAGGTATCAGTAAATGTTGCAAACTTATAAATGAGAATAACTCCATATTCCACATTGATTAATCCACCATTCAAAGGATATTAATATCAATCACTAACCCAGTATCTAACTTTACTGTAAACTCCTCAAAAACACAAGGATCATGAAACTGTGACACCATGAAAAACAAAACACTTACCACGTTTTATAAGCTTCTCCTGAGTTAGACTATCAAGTCTCTGCTTCAAGGTTTGATTCTCCAAATTCAGAATAAGATTTTGCTGGTCCAAAAATTCAAGTTCAGCAGCAACTTCCAATCCTTCTGCCTGTTGAAATTGGTGAAGTTAGAAGACAGACAAAGATTAAAAAAAAAAAAGTAGAAAAGAATGTTCAATGAATTTCTTGATTAAGATATCTAATGTTTTTTTAGCACTCATTCAGTTTCTCAATCTTGCCTGTAATGCCTGGACATGGTTTTCAAGCTCAGCAATGTACTGGAGTTTACGAACCCGAGACCGCTGAGCATATTGCCTGTGATACAAGATATCAAATTCAAGAAAAACTTGCCAAATAAATTTCACATATTTTTATTTCTAAATAAAAATTCATGAGTACACTAGAAACTGCACAACCCCACCCCACCTAAAAAAACTGCAAAGTATAAGAATGAAAAGTAATTCTGTGTCACACCAAGCTAATTTTCAATTTGGAAGTTGTTGGCTTATTGTAAGGTTCCTAAATGAGCATAGTGATGATTACACATTTTATGCTATATAGACATGGATGATTAATACAGAAATTAAAATTAATTTTCTAGATCTCATAAAACGCTCTTCTTATTTAGTTTACTGGTCATAATAAACTAGATAGATTTAACCTTATCATAGGAGAATAAATTATTTATGAGAATAGGTCATTAAGGACTAGGATTATGGGAGAATAGATCATCATTGACCTTGTAAAGGAACCACAACTCCTCTGTTTGGATTATCTCAATTTTCCTTGGCCACCCTGCTGCTCTAATGACATATTACAATAGACACACTTAGACTGGTAGATCCACTCGCAACACAAACTCCAAAGATTTGGATTCCATCTCTTTCTCCATCTTCCCACATACCAATGATAGAAATATCCGATCTTGACACCCCATTACACTAGTCAGCTCCCTCCTGCTTGCAAATGCAACTGTCTCATGGAATATCCGACATAGCTGCACACCTCCAGCTACGAATCTAAAAATACCAAAAATAGACTTACACTCCTCTCACACAGTCACCCAACAACCCATTCATTATTCCTATTTTCCAACGAACCATCATTTCGTTGTTTTAGTAGCTATAAACCAAGGTTCTAAAATTCGTTAGGCACTAATCGGACGCTAGACCAGCTCCTAGCACCTAGGCGGGGACTAGGCACCGCTAGGTGAATTTCACGGTATTAACATAAATTACATAATAAATAACATTCTATAACTCCAACACAATAACATCAAATTTAAAATGAATTCAAAATTACACAACTAATAAAATATTACAAATTTGTTCTACTTCTCCCTAATTTTCAACAACTTGTTTTTCATCGGACACAAACTCAATATCATTATTGTGATCCTCTTCTTCTTCGGATGCAAAATCATCCTCATGAAGTTCACTCACTCTAGAGCTTCTTCGAGGTTGTATGATGAAATGACATCTCCAAAGGATGAGGCTTTGACCAACCTTTAATTCAATCGCTAAAGATCATACAACAAATTTTTCTTCAAATTGATTTTTCTAGCCTTTTAACTCTCTGATTTCTCATAAATGTGGGCTTCTTCATTTGCTCAGTATGATGAAGATGAAGTTTGGTGCTAACCATTAGGACAAGCTAACAAATCAATTTTCTTGTGGACCAAAGTTTAGGACTTATAAAACTTAGCCCAATAAAAAAAATGTTACATTTATGGTTTTCTTTAATTTGGCTTTAAATTTCAAAGCCCAAACTAAAAAAAATTATGAAAACTTGCATTATTTCCGTCGTACCTAGACGATTCGATTGAATAATCGACGCCTAAGGCCGCCTAATCCCGCCTAGGTGCCATGGCCGACTAGCATGTTTCGTTGCGGCCGGTTGACGCCTAGGCCGATTTTTAGAACACTGCTATAAACATAATTGTTATAACATAAAGAAAACTTATTTCAACTTGGCCAAAATTATTATACACGGAATATTCAACAACAATCAAGTCTTATCTCACTAGATGGGATCGGTCACTACACATGGAACATTGCTATAAAAAGATATATTGTACTTTACCAACTTAGATTAAAATTACTTCAACTTTGTCAAAATCACTTCACTGTTGTAATAACTATGATCATAGTTGCAACACGTTATAACAACTATGACCATAGCTACTACAAATTATAACAGCTATGACCATAGTTGCTACAATTTGCTTCATATTGTAGCAGCTAATGTGTCAATCCATAGTTGTTACAATTGTAGTAGCTATGGTCATAGCTACTATAACAATGTTGAAGTGTTTTTGACGAAGTTGAAACTATTTTGGTAGAGTTAGTATCGATTATTTTGATACAACAATATTTCAAGTGTAGTAATTTTGACTTGACCAAGTTGGACCAAAATGAAAACATTTAGCTAGTTTACTTTAACATATTTTGTAGCAATTATAACCGTAACTACTACACGTTGTAGCAGCTGCAGTCGAATTTACTACAACAATGTTGGAATAAGGATATTTTCAATATAAAAATATGGTAGGGGCCTTTTGAATATTTTCTTAAAATGGAGAGCCCTTTTTAAGATAATAAAGGGTGCTCTTTCGAATTTTTTTGAATCCTAATGTCGACTTCCTCACCATGATCTAGACTTAGCAATTTTAACAACAAATTAACTCACATTACTTCTATATAATTACACCTATTATTGAAATTTACATTTGTTTAATTTTGTTAGCTTCATCAATTTTAGTATTAATGTCTTTTCACAAAAGTCCATCATCACTTTAATAATAATAATAATAATAACCTCTTACTTGTCTCTAGCTTAATCATAATAATTCTTTGCACTTTATTCTACACTTAACTATTGTCAACACTTATTTCCCTTACATCAGCCATGATGAGAGGAAATACTATCACTTTGAGAGATATAGATACTAGGTGCAATAATCTTGAACAAAATACAGCAACATAAAGACAAACTTAAATTCCTAAGAACTAGATTAGAGGTCCTGACTCTGTTAGTGAACAAACTAAAGAATTAGCAAAATATAAGAGTACAACATTCTGAGATCATTCAAAGAGCATGAACTCATAAGCATGTTTAGAAAAGTAGATTAATGTCCAAAATATGGTAATAGGCATAAGCCTTTGGCACGAGCTAAGAGATGTCTACTCTAAATAAAATATTCATACTAAACTTATCCAATTAAAGTAATTAATTATATTTGTTTAAATTAAATAAAATTAGTTACATTATTACATTAATTAAATTTAAATTAACTTAATTACTAGAATAAACCATTTATTAATAATTGTTCAAAATTAATTAATTATTAAACTACTATTAGTTATAACCATTTTAAAAATTAGTTAATTATCTAAAATCCTTGCCCTACACCCTATGCCCCTATCTTTTTTTTGTCCCAACTCCTGTATATGAGTCTTCTTTACCTTGCACACGTATAGAAAAGCAAGAAAAACAGCATGACTCTCGCACACTACCTTCTAGCAGAATGTCATAAGACATCTCCTCTCCTCCTTTGTCTAGCAGCTGTAATGGATCTTGACACCTCTCCTCCTTGTCTGACAGTTACAATGATTTCTCTTAATGGATTTCTTCTACTTAGTTAAGAGTTTGGCCAATTTCATCTTGAGAGAATTCTTAGTATGCATTTGAAAACACACTCAAAATTGGAATGTCCAATCACCAATGCCAATCCTAACCCAACTCGGTCTGAATTTTTATATAACAACAACTAAGCCTTTATCCCACTCAGTGGAGTCGGCTATATAGATCCTCCGCCTTGATCCCCTACTGTATTATCTTTAAGTTTAACAGAGAATCAATGCAAGTCCTAAGCATTAGACATACACACAATGTTAGGAGAGAACCTAGATTAAAGCCAAATAGGTTAACCAATAAACTTTAAAAAAAAAAAAAGAAAGGTTAAGTTGTTCGTGCTTGACTTGATGGAAGAGATTTATCAAAAGCATGAAAGCTTTTAAAGGGCACTTCCTTACCCTCTATTTCCTAGAGAAGGAAAATACTAGGAAACCTTTCTTTGACTTTTCACAATTCTAATTCCCACTGATCTGGCTAGAAAAGTTACTATTTTTGCGCAATGGAGCTCAAATTCAACTATAAAAAAACAAAAGTATCTTTTTCAAATCTATATTTGGTTCATATATATTTTATTTGGTTCTTATATTTTATTTGATAATAAATAAAACTTTAAAATTTACATTTTTGTGCTTCTTTCCGTCTTTCCAAGGAAATGGTCAAAACAAAAAAATTCTACTTCTTTCCTTCCCTCTAATGATATCAAAACTACAAAAAATATTTTCAAAGCTTTTTCCAATGAGTTTTTTCCTAACCTATTTCTTTTCCTAGTTGTTTTCATCCCTCATAAATAAAGGGCCTTCAGGAAAAATAGGCAATACTAATGTGAAACTACCATTGTAAAACCTTAGACCTTAGCATGAATTTTGTTTTAGAACTACCTAGAACTAATTAATTTCATGATTTGTTCTGGTGCTCATAGAAAGATTTTCCACAATAACACATTTCATTTAGTTTAGTGAACCAATGATAATTTTGTATAGTTAAGTTAACCACCCTGCTATACCTCTAGCATCCAGTCCACCTCTCCTTGCCCCCACCACCCAAGATTACCTTGAATATCGCCACCTTCCACAATTTGCACAACGGTTTAAAGTGTCGTGCCAAGATGGTTGAAACAGGCAAAGCATCTCGTTCCGCTCGGCGACCGGCACTGGCATGACCTTGGCATCAGACCCATGATAGCTGCTACGTGTTGCATGACCCGTGGCTGTAGTGGAGGGGTCACTCGACCCCGCAACAGCAGCGAAGGGGCCGCATAACCCTTCCGCTACAGCCGCGGAGGTGTCACACGATCCTACGGTCGCTGCAAAGGAACCGCACGACCACTGTGGTCGCCCTGGAGGAGTCACGCGATCCCCGCGACCATAGTTGAGGGGTCACGCAACCCCACGGCAGCACCAAAGTTGCGCGAGTTCACCAGTGGTGTCGAATTTCAGATTTTTTTAAATTAAACGTAGGTTAATTATTTTAATCAACTCCTAACTATGATGGAGATAATCCAAAGAGGCTTTATTAAACCCTAATAAAATTATCTAATTAATTTTATATTTCATTTATTTAAATTTAAAAATTATAATAAAATTTTTATTTATTAATTTATCTAGTTTCATATCTTTTCCTTTTTTAAAAGATTATTTTTTATATTATTTATTTTGTTTATTTTTTTAATATTTATGTTAAATATTTTATTTTTTAATTAATATATTTTATATTTTAAAAAAAACGAAGCTATATCGGCACAGCACGATATGGTACCAAAACCGTATCGTTCCAGTCCAGAACCGAAACCTCGACACGGGTCGAAATTTTAAACCTTGATTTGCTCTGGTAGTAGCCTCTCAATCCCTATTGCCACTCCTTGAAGCACCTGCTCTAAGGGCAACTTGTGATGGTCATCATTGTGTGCTCGAAGGAAAAGCAGTACAAAAAGGCACTCAGTGATGGTCATCATTGTGTGCTTGAAGGCAAAGCAGTACATAAAGCCACCCACCAAGACAATGATGCCTTCTCAGAATCAACCCCATCACCGCCCATGAAATTGGATCAGTTACAGCAATGCATAGAAATCATTTTTACAAATGATCAGCTATAAGGAAAAACGCCACTTCAAACTCCATGTACATCAAAATGACATCCAATACAGCTTGAGCACCTTTATTTAAATAACATGAACAGTGCAGTTAAACTATAACCAAAGCCAAATTCCCTTAAAACCATCAGCTACCTCACTAAACTTGATTTCAAACTTTTAACAGCGTACCAAGCACCCAGCTTCAGGAGGCAGAACAATAAAAATTCAACCTGTCACCAACCCAAAATCCATCATATTTTATACCATATCCAGCCTACAAAATGCAAGCATCTAGTACTAGCTTCAAACCAATTTTCTAGTAACTCCAAATACAGGGAGCATCTATTCCAGTAAACAAATTCAGTCCTGTACATTAGCATATGTTCAGCAGTGTTCAGTAATGCTGATGACATCATGGAAAACACCAAATCTTGCTCCAGGATGCACCAGCAAACTCAGATTTTCAAAATAAGAAGCATTTAAATCCATCTGCACCAGATTCCAGGCCAGCCATACAGACTACAGAGTATACCAATTTCAGCATTTCTTGGCATTGAACATGTGATGAGAAAAGAAGCCGCCAATGCAAGAGGGGGATCAAAAGAAAAGGAGAGGGGTTTTGTGTTGTCACTATTTCATAAAAGGGAGAGGTCATCACTAGGACATGGCAAGAGAACTAGTCACCACAAGCTGCTCAATATGCCCGGTCTCAATATTGCCTCAAGCAGTTGTTCATAGGAGGTAGAATGAAGGAAGAGGGACATTATAGGATCCATGTGAGGGCTAAAAGTGATCCCACAAAAGAGATCTGGATGTGAGAGAGATTAAGACCAATTCATAAAATCCAACGTTTTACAAGTGAACTGGATTCAGTTCAGACCAATTCAGCGTGAATATAGCCCAAATCAAACCAAGGTTAAGCCCACTTCCTATTCCAGCAAAACCAACTCAAATAACATCTTCTAGACTCTAATTGGGTCTCAATTTTCCACAAACTCACCCATTAAACCATTACACCAAGTTTTAATTAAATTGTTCAATTAATAACTTGAATTTAATTCAACTTGGGTATAACATATTGTGTCAGTTTCAGTTTCAATAGGCAGTAGAATAATATATCTTGACCATGCTGACTGAAATGTTATGATATTTAAATCCTTCACTAAAAGATAATTAATTGAGTCAAAATCAATAATAGTTAATAAAGTTGACATCAATACCTTGTGTTAGTCCCAACCATAGAATGAAATGTCGTTCCATGCAGCCCAATTTTTACTATTATGCTGGCGAGCAAAACCGGCACTAGAGGAGTCGCAGGAGGCCTCCGGCGACGCAAGAAGCGTCGAGATGCTTCCGGAGGCACCGGAAGCATCTCGCAACGCCTTCGGCGCCGAAGGCGTCACGGGATGCCTCCTACGCTACTGAAGGCATCCAGCGATCTGCCGCGGGTTGAGGCGTTTCTCTTTCTGGATGGAAATTAAAATTTCTATTTCATTAATTTAAATAATTTCTAAGTATGCGTCATATTTCAAAAGAGATACTTTATCCATCATATATGGTTTCATTAAACATGGGGAAGAAGTCAAGAGGAATACTTTATCTACCATAATTAAAACATTATCATTAAACAGAGGCAAGATAGAAGGTCACTAGCAATGGTATAAAATGGTATGTCAAGAACGAGAGAGGGGAATTCATTCTATTCTATTCTATTCTCCGACCTCTAAGCACCTCCGGCCTCCGCGCTGACTTCTGCCTCCGCGCCGACTCCGGCCTCCATGTCGACTCCGGCCTCCACGCCGACTCCGGCCTCCGAGCCGACTCCGACCTCCATGCCACCTCCGGCCTCAACGCCGACTCCAACCTCCGCGCCGACTCCAACCTCCGAGTTGAATCCGGCCTCCAAGCCGCCTCCGGCCTTGGCGCCACCTTCGGCCCACTCTTGTGGGCCTGGTATGTGATGATATTAGAAATTCTACTATTCTCTTGCTTGCTTCATATTTTCTCATTGTCTCGCCGTCTCTGACTTGAGCGTTGGAGGAGTAAACGCCGAGACATTCCCGGTGTGCCCTTCTAACCCGCTCTTTCTCTTCTATTTTTGTCCATCTTCAGGTGCTCCAGATGACAGTGGTGATGGTGATTTCTCCCTTCAGTCTCCCTCTCCTTGGGTTTCAGCGATAGCAGTCAACACCCGTGCTAGCTCCCGGGTGAGTCGTCCTCGAGAATCTAGGCTCAGGATCAATATTATTTAATTAATAATTAATTAAATGAATAAATAGTTAATTTATATAATTATTATATATAAAGTAATATCTTTGTATTAATTTATATACTTATTATTATAGATAGATCAATTTTAATTCGAGTTATTGATAAATCAATTTTATTTAAAGAAAACTATATTTAATTATTTTTTCTAACAATATTAAGTTGTTCAATAATTGAGAACTTATACAAAATCAATATACAACTTATTTTTATATTCATCATAAACATATATATCTTATAATTACTATATATAAATAAAAAAATACTGAAATCATATCGGCACAGCATGATACGATACAGAAACCATATCATTCTGGTCTGAGACCGAAACCTCGATACGGATCAAAATTTTAAACCTTGGTCCCAACTATTGATCATTCATAAAGTAGAGTAGAAAAAAGTGAGCAAGAAATTGTGAATGAAACGAGGAGTGTGTAAAATAAACTTAATAATCATAGATGCAATGGTCCTTGCTTAAGTTGCACCAAGTAAAACACATTCCACAACAAGTATCATTTATTGAAAATTATATTAGCTAAAACTTTGTCTAAGACATGGGATCTGAATGCCTTTCCATACATCGATACCACACCTTCCTCTTCATAAAATAATATTCTCTAAACACACTTATTTAGAAAACCTAAACACAGACCTTTATAAAAAACTAGCTACACTATCATATCTCAAAATTTATGAAAATATATTTTCAGCTTATATATAGTTACAAAATCATGTTTTCCCGTAGTTTTATATAACGACTTCCAATTCTGATTTTACCAATGCTTGCAGGAAATTTTTTTGCCATAGGAATACAGAAATCCAATGAAGAAGAAAGAACAGTTGCAACTAGTTATGATTTTGGCTACTGTAGAATTGATATTAGGTATGCACTATGTTTAGTTTAACAACAACTATTTTAATCATTAAGTTTCTGATTGGTGCAGAAAACAAAACTAAAGACTATTACATGTAACTATAGATATGAATGTAACAAAATTAAGGCTATCTAGCTGAATATTTTTTTGTTACAAAGAAAATTTCATAGGTTAAGTTCATAACTATCTTCCATGTTTCGTTTTCAAAGTACATGCAAATGTAGAATGGGAACTTGAAAAAGAGAGAGAGAGAGAGGTTCAATTCACTTGAACATTTTATATGGAACAAATAATGTATATAAAATTCCTACTTTGCTTGAGACTTTTTGAAGTTGATTGGCTAACCAATTATCTCAAAAGCCCAATATAAGGGGAAAAACAAATTTATATATTTACATTTTTGATATTCCCCCTGGGTACACTTATACTTATCTAGCTCATACCCAACCCATTAATTTATAGGATAATATCATGATCTGAAGAGCCCCTTGCTCTTTCTCGAGTTACTTGGTTAACCACTTATCTATACAGAAAAGAAATATTAAGGGTTTCAAATCTTTAAGAAAGTAATGTTTAGGAAAAAGGGCAAAGTAAGTTTACTTGGAGCTCAACAAGCAACCAGAATAATTGACTTAACCTAAATCTTGATATTGATGCTAG
Organism: Zingiber zerumbet; assembly: GCA_037833815.1. Taxonomy (NCBI): domain Eukaryota; kingdom Viridiplantae; phylum Streptophyta; class Magnoliopsida; order Zingiberales; family Zingiberaceae; genus Zingiber; species Zingiber zerumbet. The sequence continues at coordinate 13,060 of JBBMJZ010385524.1, read as the reverse complement.
ATAAGTCATTTGGCAATGCACATACAAAAACATCCCGCACATACAAAAGAACTAAATTGGCAATTAATTCAAACAAATCCAATGTAATAAAAATGAATTCAGACTTACTGTTTAACTCTCTTTGAATCTAATTCCATCTGCTTAAAATTATCCTTGTTCTCAGAGGTACTCTTTGCATCTTGCGTAGAATCTGGGTTATCATTCTTTTCACAGAAACTAGGTTTGAATAGATCAGATTCAGTACTAGTGCAGGATGACCGTGGATGAATGATCTTTTCCTTTTCAATGAAAGTGTTGCTAGGATTACTGGTGAAATTTCCTGTAGACTCCCATACTCTGTTTTGAGGCCTTGCAAATGAATTCGTATCCGGAGAATAAGGAACCTGATGTACATCTTTACGGTGATCAGACTCCTGGGAATTCCAAGGAGAAAACACTGGAAGGCCTGGAATGCTCAGTTGCCTGAGTTGCTCCTGACCTACATTACCAGTATGGGAAAAATTGGAAGCATCTAAATATGCAAAAGAGTCACTTGTAGAACGGCGATGAGCTGATCTCCTCACTGGCATCTCTGGCTCATTAAGCAAGTCATCAAGCCAGGATGGTTGCTCCTCAATTAGAAAGCTCTCAGAGGAAGTGCGTTGATGGTGGCTTTGTCCCTCTTTTGATCTAGGGACACATTTGGGTCCTATAGATCCATAGTCAAAATGGGATGGTGATACGGTTGGAAAAGGGCACTTTGGAGGAAGAAAAGATTGCTTCCCACTATGTGCTGAGCTCTTTGCAGCAGTTCTCATATTTGCCATAAACTTATACGGCTCCAAACTGTTTGAGAATGAACGTCCAACACAAAATAATTAAAATAAAAAAATATTAGATCAAACTGCCGCGTCATGTATTGAAATTTTCAACTGAATAGTACTAAACTAAAAAGAACAATGAGATTTTTTTTTTTTTGAAAAATTCAGAAGAAGAAAACCCCAAATTTCTCCGAACTCTCCTTTTTAGCCAAAAAGAAAAAAAGAAAAAAAAAACTCAGCTTTGCATAGAGATCTTATAACAAATGCCGATCCATCATTCCAACCAAAAGAAATGATAAACAGATCAATTTTCGACAGGCCTCAATAGCGCAATGAGATTTGTACCATACCTAACTCTATGACATGAAATCACACAAGAAAGAAAAAAGAAGCGTAATAGCGGAAAAGCAGAACTTGATGTGTGAAAAAGTAGGACGAAATCAGTCTGGAGGAAATGAAAAACCTAGCTTAACCAAACTCCCTTTTTTGTTGGTGAAATCTCGAGCCAGAAGGGAAATCTAAGAAAGAAGACCATCCGAATCCAATGAAAGGAACTACTGAAAACTAACCAAATCGACACGAGATCGTAGCTCCACCGATCGATCTACTGAGATCCAACTCCAAAAGGAACTTGGATTCGATAAAGAGAGAAGACTCCGTAGCTTAGGGAAAGAAAAATACAGAAGCAGAGGCAAAATTTTTTATTAAAAAAAACAATAATGGACAAACTATGGACTTAATACTTTTAACAGAGGTACTTTCGAAAATAATGAAATTTGTGCAGTGAAATGCCAAAAATACCCCAAAATTTGGTACGTGGACGTGGAATCGGAATCTAGAAAAAGGTAAAAGTGCAAACTTTCCCGTTTCATTTTGGTTTTCCAAGTAAAAGCAAAATTAAGGCTACCATGGAGTGGTTATACTGTGTGGTAAATTACAAAGATTTTTTGTGCCATGAATACTACATTTCATAAAGTGAACCGTCTGACTAAATCACCACCCGTATTTTTCAATTTATCAACTTTCTGGTCAATCATTTTCAGAATTAATTAATTTAAATAATTAAATATCTAGTATGATTAAAATTTATGTTTCACACATTTACACTCGAAGGATGTCTCAAGTTATAGAAACAGATCTATTATCATAAAATTTCTTCCCTGAGGGTTCCTCTTTATTTGGTGGCACAATAATTATAATTTAACTTAGTCATGTAGAAGAATCAACTAGAAACTACTATCATATAAAGTTTTGTATTGACGGATCCAAAAGTGCTAGAAGAGAGTGAATAGCGTTCCTAAAGTTCATTTCATGTTTTAAACTTCTTTTCATTAGAAAAATATTAGAGTAAGATGTACAACGGGAAAACATAATCGCATAGACATAATTGTTTTACTTATTCATAGCTTCTGGTTGCTCGTCTAAATGATTGTTCGGAGATAAAGATTCACCTCTTACACAAGATAGGGTATGATAACAAGTTTACCATCCTATAAAAATTAAAGTATGAAGAGATAGTTAATAGAATATACCGACAATGAGAAATAGGAGTAGAGCTTCGTTGTCAGAGGAGCACAACATTGTAACAGTAAATCTTTTGTGTCGAACAAAGCAGGAGAGCATTTCAGAGATGATTTTGAAGCCTCTGATCCAACCTACTTTTATAGGCTTTGATTGGTCAACTGATCCCTTGATTGGTCATCAGATCCCCTAGATAACCAGATCTAGATTGGTCAACTATTCCGCTGATTGGTTGCCCAGTATATGGTCAATCTGTCCTCTTAATCGATTGTCAGATCTTGTATCAGTGTCTTAACATCAATCTTTGATCATGCCAGCTTTGCAACCCTTACCTTGACCATGCAAACCTATATGTAAGCACACCGAGAGTTATCCTTGACCTTGCCTTGTGCCACATCATCTAGTTAAGAGTTATCATTTGTTATGTTAGCCTCCTATGACTTAAATTATCTACATCAACACTCCAGAAGACTCAACTGCCAAGTCATAGACCAATGCCACCTTAACATTCGGGCAATTGAACATCACTATTCAATCGCTTGAATAGTTCGATCGATCGGTAACACCGATTTAGTCACTCGAACTCTGCAACACCAAGTTAGCACAAATACAAGTAATATATGAAAATTAAGTTATGACAATTGACTAACTATCTGATCTCAACTTCAAATTTCAAGTAGAATCTTTGGTCAAACCGATGCCTAGGTATGATCCCATAGAGAGAATCTATCCTGACTTGTCCTAAGTAGGACCTCTCTTCTCCACCTTGTGTCAAACATCAGGTCCAGCTAACCTGTTTAGACCTCCTTTACTTGACGTCAAATGAAACATCCCTAGTTTTTCCCTCAATTTTTTTTTTAAACAACTCTCTCAACATATGCTATAGAAATAACTGTAATAACACTCCATCGAAATGAATCATCTTATCCAATGTAAATGGCATCATCTCAAGTAAGAAATTAACGGAAAGAAAGGATAAATCCTCCAAACATCTCCTTATACAAATGAAGAAGATCTCATAAGGGAACAAGTCTGCTATGCACTCCTAAGGCATCCGGACAGTGTCATGCATCCATCTCGCCTCCTCGTCAACTTCATCCGCATGCCTTCCATCATATCTTGAGAGACATCCTCATATGTAACGTAGGCATCATGAGTCTACGGACCCAGCAAGTACAATCCAATATGAATAATACGACATTTGTAAGTTGTAGGAACAGTAACTGATAGGCATAGAACGTAAACTCAATACCGAATAAAGAGGAAAAATATAATATGCAATAGCTAATATGGGTGGATATGTCACACATTCGGTAACCACTATTTGAGCCAATCATTCAGTCTCATGACCCTAGAGGTACCTCCTAGGAGAACATGCAGTCATATAGCCGAAACTAACATAAATTATAGCATCAATCATAAATTACAGTATAAGTCATGTTTGGAAGAGCTCTCCCCGAAGCTCATTCCGGGGCACTCATCCTGTATTAATGTTACCACATATGCTCATACCCATCCAATTAGCTTCATAAGAAGCATCATCTATCTACGTTATACTTACATCCTTAGCACATTTCATTCATTCCGTATTCACCACAACTCATAAGAACCTTTCTTTAACCAAAATCATGCATAATCATAAGGATACTAATGTATACAAACCTAACTCAAGCTTAACGAAATAGAGGCTTAGAACACAAGAACTAAAACTAGCAAGGATAGCCTAAATCATATTACAAACTCCATACCACAATCGCACACAGAATCACAATAGAAGATCAAATCAGATTCAACAATTTATAAATATTTGAAATAAATTCTAAAACCAACACTTGCTTACCTTTACTAAAGCATAGGGGTATCAAACCAAACTCACGATCATTCTACCTATCCAATAGAAACCAACCAAAAATCGAAGCCACACAAGAAGCAAAACTCTCATCGAATTAACACTAGAAACAATCAAATAAATTCTCCAAATCCACCCAAGAACGCTGCATTTCAGTGAAACAGAATCACAACAACCCTGATCAGTCCAGCAATTCATGACAGTAGGTAAACAGAACTATCAACAATCTGCACAAAACCATCAACAATCTGCCTGTAACTTCCATAAACACTAGAAGGGTACAAACTCCAACCAAACCTCCAAAACATCAAAATCAAGCAATCCAAAAGTGACAGAATGGCGACGATTGCAACTACACATGCCAAGTCCACATTTGGAAACCAAAATTCAATCTCAAAACCACAGTTATTCCAAAGAACCCACACTAAATCACAGCAATTCAAAGAACATAATACATCGAATTGTATTCACTAACATTCGCAGAAATTCATTAAAGCAGAACATGATGCAAAGTAAAATGAATCCATTTCTCACACTCATCCAAAATTCAGTGATATAGAACAAAATGACGGATGCGTTGAGTTGAATCCATACTTCCCAACCCAATCTAGTAGAACAGAATCAACAAAAAACAAAATACATCTCCGACCATATCTTAAACCTCAACAACTCCAACTCCAATCATGAATGCCCAAATCCGATCGATAAATCCAGCAAACATCAAAAGAGGAAATATATCAGCACAGAGGATTCAAAGCAAAACTCATCCGGTCAATCACACATCACAAATAAGCAAATCAACTTCACCTAAGTACCTAACCTTTACCTCATGGATCTCATGCCATCATAGGGGAAGTACTTGCCTTTCTCTTACCCTTTCCTTCTCGTGCCGCCTCTGGGAGCCCTTGCATGGTGTTAGCACCGCCGGTGCGGTAGTCGGAGGTCTCTACGCCCGATCGCAATGTCCTCCACGAGATCGTCAACATAGATGTTGCATGACCGAAGCCTGAGAACAGTGAGAAGCTCAGTCGATTTGGCGGAGATGATGAGGAGAAGGAGGCAGTGATTTTGGCCAGTGAGTGAGTGAGGAATCAGGTGAATATATATACCTAGGTTAATTAAGTCCTAATCTTAGGTAGTTAAGCTCAATTAACTCCTAACTTAATTGGGCATCATATACTTCCCTCAAGATTAGTAATTCTATCCCCTTAAAATGTGTTATACCAATTCATTTTAAATCCCGAAAAATCCCTAAAATTTGTAGAAAATGTTGTACATAAGTTCCTTTATTGACACTCGTGAGACCTTAATTTATTATTGTTATATTTTTTTAATAAATTCCTTAATTAACTTTTGGGAGACCTTACATCAAATCCCTTGACTCACTAAGACTTCCCTTGCCTCGATGTCTGATCCCGCTGACCCATCAGGTTTATCTTGCCAGATGTTAAGTCAAGTTGACTCATTTGTACTTCCTTCCTAGTGTCTAGTCCCCTTGATCAGTCAAGTCTTCATTGCCTAATATCTTATCTACTTGACCTATTAGCACTTTCCTATTAAATCTGCACACTTAGCGTGGCTCATTTGCCCATAATATAGCTTAACTTTAAACTTTGTCAATATCAAAACTTATGTTCAATTATTGCACTAACAATCTTTCCCTTTTTGATGTCTAATAAGCTTGTTTAAAGTTAGGAACATTTATGCTAAAAAAAATGATTGTTTCAAAATCTTTTTCAAAAGCTTCCCCATAATTTAAAACTCCCCTATAATTTTAAATCCCTTTTGAGTTTTTGAAACCACTTAACAACATTAGCAATTTCCAAAAAATTCAAAACTTTTCCATACTTGGCTATTTCCAAAAATTCAAAAAAAATCATACTTTAAATCTATACTCCCTTGTTTGACATACATCAAAATGGGAAGATAAGTTTAAATAAATATCACAAAGTATTTTGAAAGTTTTTCAAAAATATATTTCTCAATAGATTAAAATTAAGTTTATAAAAATAATTTTTTAAAGAATAAAATTTTCAAAGTTCTAATTTTTGAAGTATCTAAATTTTCAAGATAATTAAGCCAAAAAAAATTGTCAGGATTCCTAAAAATATTTTTTTTCAAAATATAGGCTTTTTCAAAGTACTTAAGAGCTCTTTGAAAAATAGGTTTTCAAATAAGGTTTTTTTTTTAAAAAATATTTATGATTTTTCCCAAGATTATTTCCTAAAAGAATTTAAAAATTTATTGAAAAATGACTCAATAATTATTGTACAAAATTTTCAAGGAAGTTAAGAATAAGTTTAAAGCATATTTTGCCAAAAAAAAAACCTTTTTTTTTAGCAAAAACAAAATTTCAAGACATAACTAAATTGCTTAAAAACATGTAATCAAATGCTTTCAAGGGAATAATTAAATGCAATTAAGTAAAGTGCATTTTAAAATTATGTGCATGATTTTATTTTCTTCATAATACAAGCATGCATACCTACTTGACCTAATATATTAAAGTAAGATAATTGAAATACTCATAACTAGAAATCAAATATAAGTTCTATAGACACAACACCATGCATATCAAGCATAACCACTAAGCAAGTCTAGCTTTAATTAAGTTAAGCGGAATAACAAAACAGATTAAGTGAAGTAAGCTAACTCTAATCTGAGTAAGGTAGAGGGTGTTGGATGAAATGCCAAGATCGCATCATATCCATCAATTGTTGTTGTTGCTGTTGGATATCCAATTGCTGCTGTGTGAGTGATGTAGGATCGGTGCACGTCGTTAGAGGGGGGGGGGGGAGTAAATATCGACCGCCTTTTTCATAGACTTTTTTTTTAGTTTCGTGTTCTTTTTTAAAGAGTTAGTTAATAGCAACGGAATTAATAAATCAAACAATAAGAAAGAACACGCGGGGTTTACTTGGTTCTCAACCCCCCAAAGCCAGTACATCCAAGGTCTAATCACGGGAGGTGCTCGCCCACTAGTAGTCTCCTTTTTGGAGGTAGAGAAACATGTCTAACAATTTGAAATTCAAACACAAATAATAATAAATTAAATACAACTTGAAATAATCAAACCAAATAAAAGACGACAACCAATCCGAAAGTCTTGAGTGCAACGCACCCTTCTTGGAGCTTCCCTAGTCGCAGAGCTTCGCAGCATGTTCATCTAGCGTAAAGATGAAGAGTAGGATGAAAGAATTGTTGTATTGAACGTAGAGCCTTCGTCTCCTTTTATAGAGTTGGATCATATCCTTATCTGGATCAACTCTTATTTGGATGAAGCTATATCTAAATGAAGTTTTATCTCTATCCACATCATCTAGCTTATCCTAATCCAAATAATAAAGATGATCTTTTGCCACATCATCTTCTATGTCAATATTTCTGACAACTCAATAATCTAGACTGAACCTAGTCGGTTTATCGAACTACTAATTCAGTCTCCTGAACTAATTTGGGTCCGGTTTGACCCTAGTATAGTCCAGTTTACCCATTTGCATTTGTCTACCCTCTATTTTGCTTCCAGCTCTAGGTTCTTGCAAAACAACTATACAAACACAAATAAGTAACCTAACATATATCTATAAGTCTACTTGACCCACTAAGATTACCTTTTACTTAGAGGTCCCTCCTCCAATTCTACCACCTAAGGTTTAATCCCTTAGGATCAAGCCATGCTCCTGTAAATCTATCCGACCTACTAGGCTTCATGCTTGGACAACATCTAAGGTTTTACTATTACCTAAGGTTACCTCCCCCTAGGATTTTCACTGTTTATTTTTACTCATCAGGACTTCCACCACTTAAGGTTACCTCCCCCTAAGATTTTTGCCACCTAGTATTAAATATGAAACTTAAACAATAATTAAATAATAAGTGTTAATTAAGAAATTACCTTGTATAATTTTTTAGATATTTTTAGAAATTTTTTAAGATTTAAACGGAGTTCATATGACATGTTTAAGGGAACAAAACTATTAGGCTTAGTGAAAGTGGTTTAAAATATCACTCAAGTGGGAGTTGATGGGATCAATTAACCTAAAGTTGATATATAAAAATAAGTTTTATTTCCTATTCCCCTCTTCGTCGTTGTGCCCTAGCATCTGCCTGATGTCGTCGATGCCCGATGCTGTGTCGCACGTCTTCACTTGATGCTGCACCGCACATCTTGGTTCGATGTCGCGCCTTGCATCTTCGCCCGACGCCATCATCTTCACCGTGCCACCAATAGCTAGTCATCGGTCGTCACCTCGGCTCACTCGAGATGTTGGCACCCTGCCCCTACTCATCACCATGCAGCAGGCGTCGTGGGTCCGTCGAGTTGCCATCTCTTCTCTTTGATCGATCCACAGTCATCGATCCATTTCCACCCCTTTTGCTCAATCCGATCTCACCACGAGCATGAATCGACCGCTGTCAATCACCACCCAATCTCTCCTTTCTCCACTGGACAATGACCACCAATCGGGTGCCCTCACCTCCGTTGGCCTCTCTTCGACCATGAGCCACCATCATCCACCTTCTGTTTGGTCTCCGACAAAGAGGAACCTATCAACACTGAATTAGGCAGCTCCACCTAGCACCAGCCACAATTTCTGATAGCAAGGTCTTCACCCGTAGGGTAAGCGGTGCATGGTGATCATATTTCATTTCTATAATGAATTGGTTAATTATTGATGATGGTGCTAGGTTGATATGGATTTGTATCATGTTTTGGTGGTTGTAATCTGTTATAACTTGGCTAATTAGTGATTGGGTTACAATTGATATACGGTTTGGAAGGTTGGTCGATGGTTAGGTTAACTGAGAAGTTAATCAATAATGGGGATGGATGGATTAAGATTTCCTAATTGGATTTGGGCTTTAGTTTAGCTAGTTAATACATGATGGGATTTAGCTAAAACATACATCTTATTGCATGACTCTGATTAGAGATGAGCGTCTCGACATAGGAGTTATTGGATATGAGCTACAGATAAAGGCGGATACTTCTTGCTTTATCTTCTTTAGATCTTTAATCTTAGTGCATGAGTTATGATATGATTGGTAGTTTTATTACCTTGACTCTATCCATATCGTTGCTTGAGCTAGATACTTATGTTGCAGGACCATAGAGATGATCCATTTTATATATATGTAGTCTCTATATTCTTCATGCTTGATTTTGTTTTAGATGTGTGATATTGTGATACCATAATGTAGGATGTTAGATATCTTGCTAAACCCTTGTTGATGATTTGAGTTCGTGCTTATTGTTATGACGATTATACCGTGGTATAGGATATCAAGTATTCCACTAGACCCTTATTTGTCATGTAGGCTCATGCCTGTACTTTACCAAGATTCTACTATAGTGTAGAACATTGAATATCCTACTAAACCTTTGTTTGTTACTTAGCCTCATGCCTATACGCTAGTGCGGTTATACTGAGGTGTAGTTATAGAGTATTATATTGGATGAGATATTATTAGATGATTAGAATTCCCTTGGTTGAGATTGTTATGATTGTACTTGCAGTTGTTGTACGTAGACACATGTTGTTAGACATGTTACTTATGGCATGTCTATGCATTTGAACTGCCTATTAATCAGATAGTGATGTTGAGTCATCGCATGTACACTGTAGCGGATGTTTGAGCTCGTGACTATATGTTAGGGAGATCATACCATAGTGTAGCCATCATAGTGCACTCTTGGAAGGGATTGACACTGGCTACTTTTCATCTTTAGCTTGTACATGTATACATCCTGTCTACCCATAGGATCATCCGTGGTAGAACGTTCTCCTACAGATAGTAACTATTTGCATACCCTGACTGTCTACGGGATCATTTGTGGTAGAGCGTTCTCCCGCAGTTAGTGGCAGAGGGCTAGATATCTACCTTATCCTACCCCCCAACAAATTAGTGGTAGAGTGTTCTCTCACGGACAGTGACTATTTATATACCATGTCCACCCACGGGACCATCCATGATAAAGCATTCTCCTATGGATAGTGACTAGTTATAAATCCTGACAGCACGAGACTCCTTCGTGATAGCATGTTGTTATGCTAATCAAGACTTATTATTTACTTGTTATATACTGGTTATATATTTGTTTATGCAGGATTTGAATATACTGTATGTACTCTCGATTGATTGGTTATACCTGGTTGAGTATGTTAGTGGAAGATTATGTAGTTGTTATGTTCTTATTAGTAGATGACTATAATGGTTCACTTATGTTGGTTAGTAAGTATTTTTTTTATCAGAGGCTGCATTTCTTTAATCTCCTTATATATAGTATCATGCGCTATCTTCTTATACCCGCTAAGTATTTTATACTCACTACCCCTTACTTTGCTTTTATTTCTAGGTTAACAGGTAGAAGATTGTGTTGTGTCACTCAGAGATCCTGTCTGCCAATCCCACGACGCATCTGAGAATGATTTTCTGTCTTTCTTTCTTTTTTGTTACTCGTATTTTGGTTATGGATTTAGTGTTGTAATAATTTAACTTGGACTTGGATTTTAGCCTTGTGGCTTCTTTTATTCGTCATGTTGGTTGTTGTGTCAAGCTGGGCCGACTCACAGTTTGTGTTATTTTCACATCTAGAGTGGATCGAATAGATCCCTCTATTGTTCAGGTTGGACACTTTTGGTTTTTCTACTATGTTGTTTGTTTCCAGCCGTGTGGGATGTATATATATTATTCTTGTATTGTCTTGTGGCAATGTATCCATGTTTCAATTGTCATTATTACAGGGGAGATGTTGTCCAATTTTCCCCGAACAACCTTAGCCCCGGGGCTTGACACCTAGCTTCACTCACTAGGGCCTAACATCACTCACTATAACTTCCACCACCTAAGGTTACCTCGCCCTAGGATTTTCACCACCTAGTTTCACTCACTAGGACTTCCACCACCTAAGGTTACCTCCCCTAGGGCTTTTGTTAGTCATCTAGTTCTGACTAGATTTCTCTCTTCCAAACATTAAATCTTGTTTGGATAAATCCTTGGTCAAACTAACCAGACTTAGGTATATTGTTAAATATCAAAACTCTTGAGGTTGATTGCATCAACAATCTCCCCCTTTTTGATATTTGAAAAATTTCTTAAGTTAGGTATTTGGTATTTAGGGTTTTATACCAAAGTTGGGAGTTAAAATATTTTTAAACTTAAGGTTACTCTCCCCCTTTGATATACATCAAAAAGATTACCTAAGGTTCCCTTGATTTTGCACTAACAATTTAAAAAATACTTTGAGAAATCTTTGTAAAAGCATTTGTTTTCAAACATTATTTTTAAAATATGATCATTTTTGAAAATATCACTTTAAAATTACAGTTAAAAAATAATTGTCAAAAAGTTTTCAAACATAGTTTTAAAGAATTTTGAAAACTATATTTAATCTTTCAATCAGGACTCCCTCTCAATCTGACACTTTCTTAGGACCTTATTAACTACAAAGAATACATCCTATATGTCTTAGAGGTTGATCTGAATTAAAAGATCAGTTAAAATAAATTTTGCAAAACATAAATTTTCAAAATAGTTTTTTAAAAAAAATTTAAGAAAACATTTCTAGATTTTTTTAAAGAGTTTTAAAAAAATTTAAAAAGAATTTTTGAAAGAATTTTTAAACTTATATTGATCATTTTATAAGGACTCCCTCTTATCCTAACACATCCGTATGACTCCTTGTTAACCACAAGGAAGACGAGTGGCGGATCTAGGAATTCAAGCATGGAGGGGTGATTTTTATGTAGAATAAGGGGCAGTATCCTCTATCTCTACTGGTGGAACCCCATAATACTAGGGGTTCCATTACCGACTGATATGAGTTATGTTTTGTAGGTCCTCGGTGGAAAGGAGAAAGGAGAATTACGTAAACATTAGTACCGGCCGAGAGGCACATGCTTCCAAGAAGGGAAGGTCAATATCGACCGAGAATTATGTGTCTCTGGAAAGAGAGGTTAATATCGATCGAGATAACACGCTTTGGTAAGAACAGGTCAATATCGGGCGATAGGATACATTAATATAAACAAGAGCGAAAGCCGCCCGAGAAGATATGGTAGGGGCAATATCGTCCGGTATTACACTTAAGAAGATAGTAAAATTAAAACAAGGGCAAAACCGCCCGAGAAGATTTGGTAGGGGCCATATCGTCCGGTATTACACTTAAGAAGATAGTAAAATTAAGCGAGCATGAATATCAAACAGCTTTAGATGCTTGACAAAAATATAAGCCTATACCGGACGGTATATTACTTTAAGAAATATGAGCCTACTACTAGATAAGTCTACATAGTTAAGATAGATGGGTCAAGACTGTCTGAGTCAGCATATCTGAGTATAGACTAGTATCGGTCGAGCTTACATGATCGTTCGGGCATGTGAAGACATAGACTAGTACCGGTCGACCACACATGATCGTCCGAACGTGTAAAGGTATAAAGTCTCACATAATCTCCAGTATATCGTCGACTAACTAAGTCATATATTGAATAATGGTAATAGCTCGCCCGGGTATAACTTAGGTTCAAGTCTGGTCTAGACAAAGTATAGTACAATATCGGATTATCTATAACTTAACAGGGAAAGCTAGAATGGTCAATAAGTATACCTCTATGTAATGCGTAAGGCAGTGCGAGAATAGTTATTTTAGGAATACGCTTAATATCCATTTCATGTGAATGTATAACAGGTTGACTGATTTGGTGGGAAGAATGTTTCTAGACTCTTCTGTAGGTACTAGACGACAAATAAGGTACATCTGGGGTACGAAAAAGATTCCTTAAAAACTATTTTCTGCAAGTACATGGCTTACGTCATCTCATAACAAACTCTAACAAACTGGGGTCCACTTCACGACTACGGAGGTTATGTGAAGTGGTATAAAAAG
>JBBMJZ010385519.1:0-15383 GCA_037833815.1 Zingiber zerumbet | reverse complement strand
TTTATATATACAAGAATATGATACAATGAGTCCATACAATCATCAAATGATTGGCTCTAGGGCTCTAACTAACATATTTTCGAGGTGTGTTTTTCATAGTGAAGTGTGTGCACTGTGTGGATCCTTGGATTAGTCACCTCAAGGAGATGAATACCAAGTAAATCCTAGTGTTAGCAATTGCTTTGAGTTTTCAACTGCAACAAATCATCAACGAAGTGATTGGAGTTAATCACCCCCTTCTAGCTCCCAAAGTATTCTAAGAAGTGGTATTAGAGCGAGGTCGATCTTCATTGGACTAATCACCAAGAGAGCAACGAGCTAGAAGAAGAAGAAGACATTGAAGCCCTAATTTCAACAATCAAAGACTCATCATCAAGGAACTCAACTTCAAATGGATTTCTGAAATAAATTCGGATATGACACTTAGGCACCTCCACCATTCAGATTAGAAAGCTTCAATCTTCCCTTATGTGCTAGTCACTATTCCAAATGTTAGTAGTCGCTCGTGATTTATCTCCTCCATATTGGTTCTGGGACGGGTTAGCGGAGACGCTGGGGGCGAGCGTATTCGCCTTTTTGCCACCATAGAAAGCTTCAATCTTTGGAAATCAAGGAAATCATAAATTTCAAAAAATGTGCATCTATTCCAAAATATGTGTGTCTATTCAAAAATACAAATATTTATATGTATTAACTCTAAAATATCACTATAACGACTTACCCTTTATTTATTTTATTAGTGGTCTTCCCTTAACACACTCTATGTAAACATCAAAGTCTGGCATGTCAAGGGAATCAAAATTTTCATGTGGTATTAACCATTCTAGGCATTATTTGGAACTATGTCCTAAACGCTTTTTCCATAACATGAAAGAATTTTCATCAAGCAATTTACGTTTCGTATCTATACTATGCATAGTTACGTTGTCAACTATAGGAGTTAAGGTATTCAATTTATACAGCTTATCAATCAAGGAATTATTGTCAACCAATACTAAATTAAAGAAAATATTAAAAAAAATATTTTTAAATTAACAAGAATAATTTGATTTGTCCAAACAACAAATTAAAATTTAATTACGTCTAAAAGATTATACAGTAAAGGTATTTTTTAAAATTTAGAAGGACCTCAGTTCCTAAATAAATCATAAAAATACTTACGGACTCTACTTTTATCTTCTTGTCATTCCCTGTATAGATATATCTTTCACCATCAAGCGAAAGTCAACTCTTGAGATAATCCTACATAGTGACACTAATGTGAGTAGGAACACTGATATCTATTCACCAAGTGTCAGTAGGCACTATAGCTAAATTGACTTTCAAACTAACAAAGTTAAGAAGTTTACCTTTTTTTACATACAAAGTTGGCGCATTTGGGACAGTTTTTATTCATATGACTTTTCTTATTATAGAAGAAATAAGTGGCTTTCTTATCCTGTTTCTTATACTCCTTAGAGTCATAGCCCCCAGAATCTACAATTTGCTTATTTTTACCCTTATTGTTGATCATCTTTCACTTCTTGCTTGAACCTTGAGAGTCAGATACTAAGTGAACACTCTCAGATATCTCATGCCTTAGTCTCTCTTCTTGCACACATTGAGTTATAAGCTCATTCAATGTTCATTTTACTTTTGAGTATTATATGAAATCTTAAAAGTAGTGAATCGTGTAGGCAGAGACATCAAGACCAGATGCATTAATATACTCTCATATTAGACATTTCCATAATGTACTATGTGATATTTCCTTTGTCATTATACCACATGGACACCAACTTCGAAAGAAATATAGTAGTCTCGATCTTTTCATTTGATACAAATAGATCTACAAGTTAGTTCAGAAAACTCCTAGCATCTTCCCTTCAGTTATGGAGCCCTTTATTAGTACTGGAATTGAAAGTCTTGTGATAATTAGACTCATGCGATTTGATTACTCCCACTTTTTAAATTTCGCACTTTGCTCTACAGTGCCAGCAATGTTCAAGTGTAAGGGCAATCGTATCTCAATGTATAATCTAAGTCTATGCATCCCAAGACTACGATTACATACTCTTTCCATTCTACAAACTTTCATCCAGTTAATGTGAAGATGTTATTAATATTAGTAATTAATAATAGTAATTAATAATTGCACTAAATTAGAAGAGAGAAAAATATTGTTAACTTATGATTCAAGAAGATAGATAATTAGGATTATAAATATCATATAATTATGCAATACACATAAATACAACCCTGCATTTATAATGTTTGGATTAAACATGCAATTTGTTAATTGTACTCGTAAATATAATTCAAACTTTATGTGACCACAAAATATACTTTCCTTTGGACCGACACATTATATACATATTTAACACTTTATATGAGCTATATAATGGTTTATAGCTCACAACTTTAATCAGCCACACAATTTGTCTTCCTTTGGACTAATATATTTTGTGCATAATCTAAATAAAAACTAAAATTTTGTTCCTTAGTTGTAAGCTATCTTTAAACATATATCTAGCCTAAAAATAATTTTCCTTTGGGTCAATTACTTTTATCATAAACATATGTCTATTTATACAAAATATACTAAACTTGCCTAAGGTGTCTTCATTGGGCCAACACAATAATTCAATTTAATAGCACATCTGTAGATAGACACAAAAAATCCCTAGGAAACATAATTGAATAGACATTCACTTAATCATCCTTAATTGCTCAATATTAGGCTTTATCAGTCGATTGATACTATATAAAAATTGATTGGAAAAACGAATTGACTGCCCCAATCGACTTGAAAGCCTACTGCATCCAACTTTAGGATTATCAATTGATTGATGATATGTGACAATTGATTGTTATTATCCAATCAATCCCGCTAGTCAATCACAGAACCTTCTGTATTCAACATCATAACTATCAATTGATTGTTTATTCATGGAAATTGATTGGTGATCACCAATTGATCTGTCAGTCGATCCGAAAGCCTTCTATGCTTGACTTCAGACTTGGCAATCGATTGTTTAAAATTGGCAATCGATTACCTCAAGCGACCGAACTGACTAATCAATTTAAATTGATTCTATGTTTGACCCTTCAACTAGCAGTTGATTGGTGCTAGATATTAATCGATTGCTAGAAGAAGTCGAACCAATTAGGTGATTAAAATCAATCATATACTTGATCCAGTAGTGACAATCGATTGCCTTGCAGCAATCAATTGGTGTCAATTGGTCGAACTAACCAATCGATTCCCATCAATTCAGTTCACAAATGTTGGCTTGGCAATCATGGCAGTAGATTGCACCATCGCTATTTGACCTAAAATGGATCAAAAGCAATGGCTTTTCATGAAAAAGGTGATGATTGCC
This sequence comes from Zingiber zerumbet, assembly GCA_037833815.1. Classification (NCBI taxonomy): domain Eukaryota; kingdom Viridiplantae; phylum Streptophyta; class Magnoliopsida; order Zingiberales; family Zingiberaceae; genus Zingiber; species Zingiber zerumbet. Next base: position 12,021 of record JBBMJZ010385519.1, on the reverse strand, counting down.
ACTCTTCTTCGTGTAGGATCAAAAGCGCTAAAGGGGGTTGGATAACACTCGTGACTTTTTTATATTTTTTGTAAAACAGTCGAGAGTATGTAGCAGAAAGAGAATTAAGAGAAGAACAAAGAAAACAATACTAACACTTTGTTTTTTTACTTGGTTTGAAACTTTAACGACTTCTACTCTAACGCTCGAGCTTGTTGAATGTTTTTGTTGGACAATCCACTAAAACTTCCAATAATTACAAATGTATGAAATTGAAAGTACAATAAATAAAATGATTATACTGACAACTTGGAGTAGTATCTTAGGTGTTGTCATGGAAGCAGCATTTGAGCGTCGTTGAGAGCTTTTCAGAGTAGCATGCAAGCATGGAAGTCATAGAGAATTGTCTTCTTGAGGTGTTGGTTGAACTATCCTTTTATAGTCCTGTCCAGGCGCTGGATTGGTCCCTAGGCACCCCCATCAAACTGACGTAGTTGCACCTCGTCGAAATTTATCTCTGAAACTTTATCTAACTCTGAGCGCTTGGACTGTGACATATGTTGACCAATCAACGTGTGTCATATCAACTTAGCTAGTTACCCATTCGGTGCTTTCCCGGACGCCTAGATGCCCATTTTCACCTAGCTTCCAGCTTCATTATTCTGCATCACAAAGTTAGAAAAAAATAGACATAATATACTTTGGACAGTTTCGGAACTGTCTGATTTTGACTTTGGATTTCCTAAAAACACTAGGTTGAACCCGCGTCTATTATTCCCTCAACGAGGAACGCGACCTCACCTATTCCTCTCAGGAGAGTTTACCTTATGTTAAACTAGTCCTCCAGATCGTTTGGACTTTTGCTCAGCATCCAAGACTTCAGGACTTTCTGCTGGACGTATGATCCCTGACCCGTCCAGTCTTCCACCTGGTGTTTCCAAGCTCCAGGACTTTCACCTATTGTCTTCGACCAGTAGGATTTTTTGCCCAATGTTCTTGATCTGCTATGATTTTTACCCAGACCCTTGGACCAGAACTTCCTTTCTGAACCACAACTAGGGCTTTCCACCTACTTAGTATTCACTAGGACTTTTACCTTGCCAAAACTCACTTAGCACTTTCTTGTACACTCAGTTAGCTTCATCAATATAACAATAAGACTTAAATTTGAATATTTTGCCAATATCAAAACTCAAGTTCGACCATCTAGTGCTCCTTGCATCAATACTTCGTGTTCTTCATTAAACACATGAAGAACAATGAAAACAAGCATATCCTAAGTTTTCTTTTCAAGTGTTTTTTGACAATCAAACTTTGGTTTATACTAGCAAAACCTAATTAGCATAAAAAAAAAAATCAATGGATAACTCTAAAACTCTATTTTTATTGCCATAGAAAATGATGAAACAAACTGTGCTTTGATACCAACTGATAGAATTAAAGTTTTCTTTTAGACACATGAATTCTAGAAAACAAAAGAACTCGAACTGAGAAAAACAACACTAAGTACCAAGATTTAGTTTCATCATAAATATGACATAACAATTAAAGGAACTGAAAAAAAAAATAACGATGGAACCTAATTAAATACAGCAGAATAGCCATCGTTGTAGAGTGTCGTCCTCAATATCTCAAAATCTTGCGGAAGAAGAAGTGGAAGGAGAGGCCTTTCGAAGGAGCTAGGGTGACAGGGCCGAAAGCTCTCGTCAATGGAAAATGAGGAATCATGTTAGTATCCCTAATCCATTGGGGACCAAACCAATATATAGAGGATCGGTATCCATTTTTAGCTCATCATTAATAATGGGATAATGAATTCTATATATACAAGTCCATATTTAGTAGTCAAAATCTAAATTAACTTAAGTTAATCGGAGATTAATTACGTTTGAGTCTGGGATAATTTAATTATTTATAGAAATTTTGATAAATAGATCAATATATATATAGTTCACAATATTCAAACAAAGTGATTGTAGGAGCATGTAGCGGCCATGAAATAATAGAGGATTCGTATTTAAGATTTGTGTAGTTTGCGTATATGTTGTAGTTTTGATAAAAACAAAATATATTACATGACTCTAAATTATTTAAAATAAAAAAAGAAGATATTTTACTAGTGCAAAAGGTCTAGGAAATACAATATGAGTTTCATATTTAAGTTTGGGGCGGTTTGGATTTATATAATAATTATGATTGAAATGGTTACACTAATTATTTTAATGGATTAAAATTGAAGACTAAAGATAATATTGTACAAGTGCACAGGGTTTAGGGAATGAACAAACGAACAATTCAGATATTTGTGTTCAAGTTGGTATTAATGTTTATCTATAAAGATTACAGTGGTAGTCTCAAAAAATTTTGATATTAATTTTCAAACGTAAATAGAATATTTTGTTAAGTGTTTGGTCTTCCTATAATAGAGTAAAATATCCTTCGTTATTTATATGTCTGCATTTAATCAGATGGTCGATGATACTGAACCACTTGACATGAACGTTATTAGATTTTACTCCCATGATTAAAAATTATGAATTATTAATTAATAATATTTATAAATACATTTTATAGATTATATTTATCAATAAAATTCTTATTAATCTAATAAAGATAAAAAAAATTAAAATAAATAAATAAATTTATATTATAAGTTCAACTATCACTTCAATAAATTTAAAAATATAAAAATTTTAAATAATCAAAACAAACGATATAAACGAAGTTCAAACTAAATTGGAATGAATTTATAAAACAGAAATCAAGTGGTGACCATTATTTCGACGTCTTCATTCATTTTTGCTGTAATATGATTTAGCTCAACTATGCTTTTGGAGATGAGATCCTCTGTCCCGAAAATGATGTGTTCCCATGTCTCCTTACCGATCAGACGGACTAAACACTCTTGTGATGTACACTATATCCTTGAAATGTGATTTAGTCTATCCAATTGATGAGGAAATATGGAGACATACCATTTTCAAAATAGAGGATCTCATCTCATGCCCTCACTGTGAAGACGCAATATCACAGCTGCTGAGAAGGAGAGTGCATGAGGTCTCTCAGCAATGTCCTATTACCAAGTCAATGGACTTAGTTTAACCTGCTTATTTAAAATATACAAATATTAATATTATTTCTTAAAAAAAATAATTCAAAATATTCATTATAAACAAGTAGGCCCATTGGTCTCACAGCTTTGACATGACAACCTTAGATCATGGACGCAAATTGTCTTAGGGCCCAATATGATCCAAAATGGGACAGATTATTCTCCTGACTTAGCCCAATATCAAGCTTAGAATCTAACGTGCCTAGGAAATGGGAGCCTGATCCCTCAAGATGGTGATCTATGCAAAGGCCCAATAACTAGAGATAAATATCCTCTGTGCCAAGATTTCTGTGTCCCTGTCTTCTCTCGCCGATCAAACGGACTATATTATTATCAAAATTGCAATGCACATCACGAGGATGTCATACTCGTCTGATTGGCGAGGAGACATGGGAACACGAAAATCTTGATAACCAGGCTGTCTGCTACACAGATCAGTGCCAGTGTGAACGATCAAAACAGGCCCGATAAATGCAGAAAATTCCCGGTCACACGAGGCCTGATTAAACATAATTTCTTCCATGCAATTAAGTTGCAGAATTTGTCATACTTAAGAAAAGGCCGACTGATAACCCTCAAAGGGGAAGGAAAACGCTCCATGTAGCCAAACGGTGGGCTACTATACGTCTAAACCAACGAAGTGGAACAAACTGTCACATTTAAGAGGGAATAAAATCTTAATTAAATTTTTAAAAAAAAATGGAATTGATGCAAGAATTCAGAAGTTCTATTTAAGTAATTCAAAATGTTAATTTAAAAAAAATATATTTTGCTTTATTCGATTTAATTTTGATTTTTTAAATTCAAAATGTTAATCCGTTTGACCATTCTAACCATTTACCGGGAGGGGTAGCCACATGGGCCGTCCCCCTAGTTGTTTTTAAAAATTAATATAAAACTTTTACAATCATTTTGACCAGCTAATTTATTATCTCATTATTAAAAATTGAAATTGACCCCATGTTTAAAAAACAATCGATCTAAGTTATCAATTGACACCACTTTTATAAGAAAATATCATAACTTGCAATATCAAGGAATATTAAGTATTAAATTTTAAAAATAAAATATATAATAATAAACATATGAATTAAATCGTAAAACATGAAGTGAGTGCATTAAATTAAAATTTGTTCGGATTTGAATTAAATCTAATTGGCAAACGTGAAGATAAAAATTACATTGATTCAAATCAAGATTCATTTGGAGTTAGATTTGGTTAAGTTATGGTCACACTAAATTTAAGATTTAAACGAATTTGATCGATATAAAATAAATTAAAATATTTTTAAGAAAACTTTTCTCTCTTTATTTTTTTCCTTCCTACACACGCAGTAGACTCCACCGTGTTACACGCCACCACCATGCATTCACTAATCCTTTTTTTTTTTTTCCTCACCTTCCTCATTTCTTACTTCTCTTTTTCTCTCCCTCCTCTTCTCAAGCCCAAGAACTATTTTTTGTTCTCATTTCTCTCCTCTAAGCAAGAAACGCAACGTCAATTGTTCTCCTCTTGTAAAAAAAGAGCAACCTTCACATCTAACTTCTCTTTTAGTGTTTTCTAAGATTTTGTTGATAATCCTATTTTATCTTGTTCTCTTTGTGTCGTTGTTGAGCTCACCGAAACTAGTTAAGATTGCTAACAAAGAAAATTAAGTTCTATTATTTTGTTTCTTCTTTCCTATCTTTTCTTCTATGTTTTTCTAAAAACAATGATCTTCCTTTTATTTTTTCTAGCAAGTAATCATTTATAAGCATCTCTTTTTTCCCTTTGTCCGACCGCAATAATAATAAGAAGACTGAATTGTATATTTTAATGCTGAATATTACGAGTAAGCGATATCATAAATGATTCTTCGACTTTGAATCATAGATAAGCTCTAAGAATAGACAGATCATTATTTCAACTATAACTAACGACTAAGATCGAAGTTTTGGATTTTAAATTCATTTTCAACACTTTAAATTCGAAATTTAGACTTTTTGATTATGGAAATTGACATACACTCATGTTTAGAATTTTAAAAATTTTCATCCTATATTTTTAAGTATTTTAGAGTTTTTAGAGCTGAATAATTAAATTTGTGTTGTTTTACTTTTTAAAATTTATTAAATTCGTCCCTTCTAGTTGCGCCACTAATGCATTACCAACATCAAAATATCTAATTTTCAATGGGTTATAATTTTTGACTCAGGACTTAGAATTAGGCTCAGTTTACACTCACACTTACAGAATTTAAAGATCTACATTTGTTATATAAGAGTCCATAATTGTTAAGTTTCAGGCAAAAAAAAAATACTATTTAAGTCATTTTCAAATGATTCGAAAATCTTTTTATTATTTCTAGTAATTTCTATTATTTTTATGTATATTTAAGTTTTTTTTTGGTAGGTTGGCCATTTATGAATTATAAGCTTAATATTTTGATAATTTCTTTCTGTTGGGATTTTTGTTATGATTTTTTTTTTCTTATATAATTTCTTTTCTTTCTGAACAAGATAAGGATTGAGGTTTATTTTATCAGCCAATGAACATAAATGCCCCTAGCTGCTTTATGGTTTATATGTTTGTTACTCTGCAAGATTGGTGGATGACAAAATGACATCTTGTTTGGCCCCTTGTAACCATTTGCCAAGGACATGCGTGTTGCTCCCTTGCCGCTCTATGATTTGCGTGGGTTGACATGATTGTGCCTAAAATGTTTTCCTTTTTTTAAAAAAAAAACAAAAAGAGCTTTAAAAATTATTAACTTAAGTACTGATTTTGTTATATAACTAATGTGTACTATTAATCAACTGTTAAAAAGATCTATTAATTTGATAAATAAACTAAATTTTTATCGATTTAATTTTCTGATAAAATTCATTCTATTTGTCTAAACAAAATTGATTTATTCAATTTAAATATCATCAATTCGGTTGCTCAGTCCTAATCGCATCCCCTCTTCTCGAAAGCGACGCACCAACTTCCCATCGATCCTTCTAAATCTGTAGTGCTCTAACTTGTTCAGAAATAATTGCAGGCAAAGAAATCTTTCAGAAACCATGTCGGCACCGTCAAGGTTGCCAAAGCAAAGCCCATGATTATTATCCACGGTTACGGGTCGAGTAGCGGCGAGGTATCTAAACAACAATGATGAATGAGATAACACTAAATCTAAAACGATCGATTCGGCTCCACGAAAATTTTCACGAGATCTAGACAAGCACAGAAAACATATTGTACATATGAAAATCGGGATCGCATCAGCGAGCTGCCGCCAAGCTGATGCAGCAGCTACGCCAGCGGTAGTTTGACGGTCTGTTTCCGCATCTGACGATCACTCCGCCAAATGTGACTTTTCCTCGCCACAGAATTGTCCCGCCAAAAATCGCAACTAATCGCCATAAAGGTACCCCCTTTTTAAATTACACTCTATCGTCATTGTGTGCCATTTTTCTAGCAAAAGTTTTGACATAGTATAATGTCCATTTTCAACTGCGACACAAAATCAATCTCGTCTAAATGTCAACCAGCATGCGCGATGTCGAAGGCGACTTGTCATCTTACTAGAAGGCGGACATACAGACGGATTGGATGTCCTCCACAATGGTTTGGTTAACCAATAACTGATTGCTACGTGTCCGTATGCCCCTATTGCAGATATATATATAAAATAATCCGCCCTTGGAGCTCAGCAACAACTGCTGCTATGTACTGCGGCATGGACATCGACCCTTACTTTCCGGCCGCCGCGGCGGCCGCTGCCATCGCTCTCTGCGTTGCTCTGCACCTCCTTTTCAGCTTCCGGAGACGATCGTTGCGGCTCCCCTTGCCGCCTGGCCCCCGAGGGCTCCCCATCCTCGGCGCCCTCCACCTGGTCGACGCCCACGCGCACGTCAGCCTCGCCCGCCTTGCCGCCCGCCACGGCCCTGTTATGTTCCTCCGCTTGGGCTCCCACGGCTGCGTCGTTGCTTCAGATTCCGCCGCCGCCGGAAGTTTCCTCAAGGCACTCGACCTTCAGTTTGCCAACCGCCCCGACCTCTTCAGCGCCCGCGACATCAGCTACAACCGCCAGAACCTCGTCATGGCCGACTACACGCCCACGTGGAAGCTCCTCCGTCGCGCCTGCACTCTCCACTTCCTGGGCGGCAAGGCCCTCGCCGAATGGGGCGGCGTCCGCCGCCGCGAGATCGCCCTCATGGTTCGGTCCCTGCGCGGCCAGGCGGGTCCCGTGGCGCTTCCGGACGTGCTGGTGTGCGCGCTGGCCAACGTGATCGGCGTGGTCGTGATGAGCAAGCGAGTGTTCGACTCGCAGGGAGAGGAGTCGAACCGGTTCAAGGAGATGGTGCTGGCGGTGGCCACCGGCGGGGGGCAGTTCAACTTGGGAGATTTCTTCCCGGCGATCGCGTGGATGGACCTGCAGGGGATACAGGGAAAGATGAAGCGGGCGCAGGTGGCGTTCGACGAGATACTAACGAAGCTACTGGAGGAGCACGAGGCGAGGAAGGAGGAACGGGAGCGCGAGGGGCGGCCGGACTTCCTCGACAAGATCATGAACGGCACAAAGGACGGCGAGGTACTCACAGATGCCAACATCAAATCGCTCATCATTGTAAGTCGTAATATATTATTCTCTGCCCCTCCTCTCTAAGTTTTACTTTTCTCAATTTGATGCAATTATTTTCTTCTCAATTATTCATTTTTTATATATAAGAAAAAATATTATATCTCAGAAAAAGATAGAATTCAGCCCTGATTTACTAGTTTAAGTTTTTAACGATATAACTTTTGTTTTTTTTTTCTCCAATATAGAATCCAATACCTACTCAATCACTCATCTAAATAAAAGAAACAGACACTCCATGTGTTGTAGTACCACCCTCCAATCAAGATAATTGGGTGGTCCATGTGATCCTTAACTCAATTATTCTATACACTCTGTTTTGGCCGATTGTCAAAAACAAATGTAAGACAAACAGATCGGTGGTAATAATAATAATAATAATAAAGATTGAAATATTATCTAGCAAAGTCTTTTGTCATTTCTATTTTATTATAATAAAATAGAGATTAATTTTTAATAAATATATATTATATAATTTATCTTCTTTGTATAATGTAAAGATGAATTATGATTAATATCTGCATGAATATAATCATCTTTTTATTATAATATAATAAGTCATTTGCCACTAGATGCTTAAGACTTCATTTGTTTAACGTAAAATATTTTCCCAATCTTTTAAATGACTGGTTTGATTGAAAAAAAAAATGATAATTCTAAAATCTATTAGAATAAATATTTATATAAATACCAACTATATCAATATATTAAGGCAGAATGTGAAATCGTGATGACTATATTTAAGTTTAAGTTTGGTCATCTACTCATTGAGATTACTTAATAAATGATTTATCGAGTTGAGTTGAGTTGAGATCAAGCTTTTTGTCCAGGTCAACTTCCTTTATTATTGTTTTTTATAATTTAATTTAAATAGTAATTTAATAAATGCATATTAATTTTTTAATTTTAAGATATTATTAAAAATTAAAATTCTTATATATATATATAATCATAATTAATACTTATACAAGTTTATTGGTAAATTATCTAAATAAATGCCACGTGTACTACTGCAGGACCTGTTCGTGGCCGGCACCGACACCACGGCCATCGTCGTCGAATGGGCGATCGCCGAGATGCTGAAGAAACCGTCCATCCTGAAGCGAGCGCAGGAGGAGGCCGACGCCGCCATCGGCCACGGCCGCTTGCTGCAAGAGTCCGACCTTCCCAACCTTCCCTTCCTCCACGCCATCTGCAAGGAGGCGCTGCGCCTGCACCCGCCCACGCCGCTCGCCCTCCCCCATTTCTCCTACGAACCCTGCGAGGTCAACGGCTTCCACGTCCCCGCCAACACCCGCCTCCTCGTCAACATCTGGGCCATCGGCCGCGACCCGCGGGTCTGGCCCGACCCGCTCCGGTTCGACCCGGACCGGTTCCTGGGCCAGCGGGCAGCCAAGTACGATCCGCTGGGGAGCGACTTCGAGTTCATCCCGTTCGGCGCAGGCCGGAGGGTGTGCACCGGCAAGGCAGCGGCCATGTTGCTGCTGCAGTACATCCTCGGCGTGCTGGTCCACGCCTTTGATTGGAGGCTGCCGGAGGGGGAGAAGCTCGACATGGAGGAGAAGCACGGACTGACGACGCCCAAGCTGGTGCCGCTCAAGGCATTGTTGACTCCACGGTTGTCGCCGGCGGCCTACGACGCCGCCTGAAGTACTTTGTGCTCCCCTTATATATATATATATATATAATAAGCTACAATTTTTGCATTTGGTATGCAAGAAATGGGATGCAGAATTATACATGATATAAAGATCAATTTGAGTTGAGTACTATAAATTTATGGTTAAGATGAAACATTGAATTATTAGTGATTTTATGTAAATTCTAATAACAATTTTTTTTTTTTGGAAGCCATTAAATTATCTTCTCGATCAATTTCTTTGGGAAAAAAATCTATTGACTTGACTCGCCAGTCTTCTACATAACAAATTGAAATACCTTAAGGATGCATACGAAAAGTCGAGCATCACGAGGTCTATCATAGACTAACGACTGACTAGAAATCTACGTACAACCTTATGGTTTCTAGAAGTTTGCTTAAAATTAATTAATCTGAAATAAATCCAAACTAAAAACGCTCGAAGGGATCGAGCTTAGATCCTGTGGCTCACGTACGTTCAAAGAAGATTGGCTTGACACAGCATGGGATCGAAGAAGTGATATATTCATTAGAAACCTTGAACTGAAAGGGACAGTATCTTGACAAAGTGTGGAAATAATTGCACTTTCCTTGTCTCTTTCAACACTCCTTGACTTTGTCAGCTAGCTACCTCTAGATTTTTATATTCTTTTTATGGTCGATTTGGTGCATTGATGCATAGATCCGCCCAAATTCATAATTTATCTCCGCAAGAAACAGAAGCCTTATTGTAAAAAAATAAAAATAGTTTTTCCTACTCGTTTATCGACAGATACAGATGAATTTAACCCAGAAAAAACACACAGGTGAATGCACCAGTTAATAAAAACAAAGAGACAGATACAGCAAAAACACTCCTCAATTATTTATCTATTTATTTACTTATCGCACTAAATATATATATATGCAGATTCAAAGAAGCAGGTCCATCAATGTAAATACACTGCTGAGATGCGTTCCCACCACGGAATCCGAAGTTCCGAACAGTTAGGTCGCTTTCTGCCATTAAACTTAGCTACTGCCATTAAACTTAGAAACCAAGTGAAAATTAAGAGCCAGCGTTGGATTTTATTGCCCTTCCGTCCTAACGTCGAACACGCTACCAGCTAACCCCGTAATCATACCGCGGCGTGCCTCAATTTATTTTAATAAATTGTTGACATAACAATACTAAACTAATAGACGTTCGCTGCTACGAGTATATTTTCTGATTTATTTTGATAATGGATGACAAATTTTAACGGAACCTTAAACTGAATATGATTTAATTTATAAAAAATTGATTTAATTCATTTTTAAACCGATTACTCAACCCTTATTTATATTTGAGTAAGGCGGCTTTCAATGTAGCGGGCCAGAGATGGATGGTGAGAGAAATAGACAAATTATCATCCGTATTCACGCCAGCGTCTTCCAGGAGTGCGTCACCGTGGGCCCCACACTCTCTGCCCATCTTATCTTCCTGGAAGAAGGCCGCACAGCAACAACCATTGACATTCATTAATTGGCCTCTCCACCTCCCTGCTTCCTTCCTTCCTTCCTACCCAGCCCTGTTTTTTGCTTTCCAGGAAGCAGCCACTGCTCCGGCGACGAAGGCCCGACCTCAACCCCTATAAAGCTCCCAGCTCCCTCCCCTCTCCTCTCCATTAACCATTATTGCTTAGATCGATCGATCGTTCGATCGGTATGGAGAAGATGGTTAGCAGCCATCGTCGCAAGTGCCTCGAGGGGTCGATCGCTAAGAAGAAGCCCGTCAAGGTTGTGTACATCTCCAACCCCATGAGGTTCACCACCAGCGCCTCCGCCTTCCGTGACCTCGTGCAGAAGCTCACCGGCCGGGACTCCGACCCCGACGCCAAACCGTCGCTGTCGTCCAACAGCACCGGGTCGACGACGTCGGTGGAGCCGTGCAACAGTTTGGTGGCTCCGAACGAAGTGTTCGACGAGGCCTTCGACGCGCAGATGCTCATGGAGGGATTCTGCGAATTCTTGTCGTCGTCGTCTGCGCTGGCGGCGCCGCCGCCGTATTGCGTCCAGTGAAGTCACAGAATCAAGCGGGAGAGCTTGGATGTATGCATATATACCATATATAGATAACAGAATCTATAGATTTGGTGATCGAATCTATCTATATATGAGATCTCCCGCGATCGAGGTTGGGATAGTGTTTAATTTGTCATGTGTACAGGATATATAGTTTTAATTATGTTTCCACTATATTATTTCATATTCCCCGAGCTTTCCAAAAATTTTTTTTATATTGATAGCAAATTTCTAGAAATAAGGCGATGCACATTTTACAATTTTATTATTCGATCTTGTGCATTAATTTTGAGAACAAAAAAAAAAGTGCGTCAAAAGACAATAAATACAAGTTTGTAGTTATAATTTCTAAGATAAGAAAATAAATGTAGCATAGAAAAAAACTAGAGAAATAAATATTGCCTTAATCAATCAATTTGTGAAAAGAAAAGGTTATATAATTATTCATAGGCAAATAGGGACGTTTGATCAACAATATTACATCCTAACTGATAAAAGATCTTATTTGTCCTAAGCAAGTTATTGTGTTTAAATCATTTTTATGATTCCCCATCTTGTAAATGGTATGAATAATGGATAAACTACACGAAAGGAAAATTAATGACTCGTATAAATTACTTAAGGGAAAATGTCCCGAAGAA
>JBBMJZ010385513.1:0-15384 GCA_037833815.1 Zingiber zerumbet | reverse complement strand
CGCCGACAAACAGCATGGTCGGCGGCCGAGCCGTACAGAGGATCGTACGGTGGAAGCTTCCATTGTCCTGCCAGAGATATGCTCGGACGATTGCGGAATGGCGTCAGACATGCTTTTCTGACATCCACGTTTGAGGTATGTTTGGAGAAGCGTACACGCATCAAGAAGCGTGCGCGCGCCTCTCCGGGGTCCTATATAAAGACCCCCAAACTTCATCGGAGGTATGCAATCTTTGATCACTGTAGCCACAGTAGCGATACTCTGCTTCTTCTTCGCTGCCTGACTTGAGCGTCGAAGTGTCGTCGCCGGGAAACCCCTCCCGGCTCGGCTTTGTTGCAGATCTACCGGAGGTTCACCGGAGCGCACGCAGAGCTAGCAAAGAGCGCCACGTCCCAGCGTCCGTCGACTCAGCTCTTGGACAGGATCAAACACTAATTACATTTCTTATAAAAAATAATGGACACCAAATCAAAGAATGTAATCACCTATGTAATCAAAGATTATATACATTATATTACCAAACGTTGTAATGTAATCAAGATTACATTATATTACAAATTTGATTACATTACAAGCTCGATTATATTACACCCAACTAAACGTAGCATAAGAAGTTACTCAATAACTTCTAAATGTGAAAAATCAACTATTTCGGTGTTTAAAGTTTATAATTTAATATTCAAGATTTTATGATTAGCCACAACATATAGAAGCTACGTGATAGTTGTTATAGTATGTAAAAACTACTCGATAAATGTTACAACATAAAAATCAAGTAATTCGCTAAAACTTTAATTCCTAAATCATAATCTATGAACACTACCAAATACTCTTTACTAATTTAGTTAAAATTATGTAAATTTTATCAAAATTATTTTAAATTAATTTAAATCATTCAAAAATAATTGTAATAACTAACTACTAGCTGCTACCGTGTGTAAAAACTACTAAGTAGTTGTCGTAATACTATAATAATATTATATTAATCTAGTAGCTTCTAGATATTATAGCTACTCGGTAACTTTCATACGCTGTAATAGTTAATTGTTATAATAACATTAAAAAATAAGAATATTTTTGGGATAAAATAGTTGATAGAGTGCCTTGTTTTTGAAAAATATGTTCCTGTGATGATTTAATTTTTGCCCGAAAATAAAACAAAAATTAATACTCCATATTTAAAAATTGGTATACGGTACTTACTGTACCATAGTATATCAATTTAGGGTACTAAAAATTTTAATATAATATTATATTGTACCAAAATTTTTAGTATCAGTATGTATAAGATTTATATAAAAATTTTTAGTATACTGAATGATATTATACCGTATAAGATTTATACTAAAATTTTATTATAAATAATATAAATTTCATACTATATCGGAATTTTGGTATACACCAAATTTAGTATACTAAAATTTTGAGACGATATCATTATAAAATTTTTTATAATGGCAAATTGATGATTAAAAAAGAGACCGCAATCATCTCTCACCAAACAGACCAAAAAAAAAAAAAAAAGCAAAAGTGTCCCTAAAAGATTGGTCAAAGAATTTGCCCGTCAAAAGGTAACTTTAGCAATATCAAACATGATAGAACTCGTGAAGAACGTGTCCAACTATTTTGTTTGCCTTACTTTGCATTTACGAAAGGTTAAGGGCTTATATGATTAAGTACCACCGTGCAGAATTCCATTCTACGCCGCCGAAGCACCTTTTTTTTTTCCCCTTCTTTCTGCCCAACTTTTAACCCGCAATAACATGGTGGGTCCCACGAATATTGCACAGTTGCTAAGCCAACGACGAGATGGCAAGAAACCGAGTCCGAATTGACATGTTACGGAAGAAAGAAAGGTCGAGCTCGCCATCGAGTGCCCACTGCCCCGGCCGGGGTTCCGGTGTGCTGTCACCCTTAACAGACGTACCCATATTACCTTCTTCATGATTGGACAGAAACCCTTGGACCCACCTGGGCCTTTGAGTAATTTTACCGATCATCCGCTTTCGGTCGCTTTTCTCTCACGATCCAAATGGAAGTTTCTCTCTCTTTTCCTCCCTTCCCCCCTCTCCTCCTTCTTCTTCTCGCGATCGCTTCGAGTTCCGTCGCCCATCGAAGCTCCTCGTCGTGCGAAGATGCCTGCGTGGTGGAAGGGGAAGCACAAATCGAAGTCGAAGTCCGTTCCCCGCCCTGGAACGGAGCAAGAGACGCCGTGCACGCCGGCGGGGACGCTCGAAGATCAGTTTTTGGACTCGGGGCACAGGAGTAAGGAGAAATTGATTAGATTTGACGAGTTTGGCGTCGCTAGTAAGATTGGGGAGTATCCCATTGTCGGCGACCGAGGCAGGGGAGGAGGTGGATCTGGGACGTCTGGTCACCCTCTACCGCTTCCATCGACGGGATCTGCTTCGGCCTCAACGTCGGCTTCGGCGTCTGCTTTGACTTCCAGTGTTAGCTCATCCGGGTCGGCGGATGAGACCCCGCATCTTGCGTCTTACAGGTATCTCGTTCGTTTTGATATATATACTTTTCCTTGTAGCCAATTGGAGGTAGAATTTCACTTTCTGTAGATGTGGAAAAAAAATAATTTTAGGCGATCTCTTTGATCTTGGGCTATTTTTCGTTGAAGGAAATGATTTTTCGGCTCCTAATGTTCTAAAGCTCCAGATAAAATATTCAAACTCAGCTCTTTTGTGAGGATTTTCACATATGAGCATCCATCGAATGATAAGTCTTGGCCCTAAACCTTTTCTTTGATGCTCCATGCTATTGATCGAGTGTATTTTTTCCCCCATGAACAGAGTATTTGTCATTGTCATTCTTGATTTATTTTTAACATGAATGAATTAGACCAAGGAAAAGCTTCTGTCAAAATCGAACTTTTCTATTTGTGACCTTCAGAATCACTGTCTGCTCATTGTAGGTGTTCTGACCCCGTCATGGGAGGAAAAAATGGAGGACATGATTTGCAAAGGCATGAGCATGTGGCTGAAAGCAGGCAACACTTCTTATGCAGTCCGGTTTTGGAACATCTTAATGGCGAAAATTCATATTCTCATGTCGAAACTTATACAGAGACCATATTTAATAGAAGAACAGCAAATCCTTCCCCTGGTTCGAGAGGACATCATTTTCCAACTTCACCTGTACATCCCAGTTCATTTGGTTTATCCCCAACATCGTCAAATCGCTGGCAAGATAATTTGCGCAGCCCGCCTCATCCGCTACCTCTGCCTCCAAGTTCTCCTAGTTGCTCTCCTCGTTCTCCTTCTTCTTTTTCTCGCTCTTCTAAGACACAGTGGAAGAAAGGAAAATTACTTGGCAGGGGTACCTTTGGCCATGTCTATCTTGGATTCAACAGGTACATGCTTTTGTAAGTGGTATACTTTATGTGCGTCTGCAAACCTTTATAAACTTTCGATACTCACTAAAAGAAACTAAACCCTGTTTCAATGGATGAACTTACATATTTTGTCTATTAGGAGTATCCTTTACTAAGCTTAGTTCTCTTTCAGTAAAGTTATTTATTATTTAAATGTAGAATATGATTCAACATTACATATGTCTTTTGTGTCCTTGCTACAGTGAAGGTGGGCAGATGTGTGCCATTAAAGAGGTCAAAGATATCTCTGACGACGCAAATTCTAAGGAATCTCTCAAACAGCTAAACCAGGCAATCTTCTTATCTTTGGTTTTGACGCATAAGATGCTCTTTGTATTTTTAATTTTTTTTCGTGACTGTGGGACCCAATTGTCATTTGAATGTAGCTGCTAGTCATGAAATTAAGAAATTAACTTGAACCATTTTTGTCCACTATGCCAGGAAATAGCTTTGCTTAGTCAACTCTCACATCCCAACATTGTGCAGTACTATGGCAGCGAGCTAGTGAGTTCACCATCATCCCTTACCTGTATGAAATTAGTTATTGTTCACTATGATAATGAATTTAGAACAAGTTAGATTTATGATTATTTGCCCTTTTGGCTAGTTTTACTTGGGAAAGTTTGCTTAAACAACTCATCAAGCTTTGTTTAACTTCTGTTCTGCAGACTGAAGACACCTTATCTGTTTTTCTTGAGTATGTTTCTGGAGGTTCTATCCACAAAATACTTCAAGAATATGGCCCTTTTGGGGAAGCATTAATACGTAACTACACTGCACAAATACTTTCTGGACTTGCTTACTTGCATGGGAGGAATACTGTACACAGGTATTTAGCAACTTGTGTTTCTAGTTGCAACTAACACCTTGCATGTTTTCCCATCTTCTATATTGGCTGAAACTTGAATATAATCTTGCAGAGATATTAAAGGAGCAAACATACTGGTAGATCCTAATGGTGTAGTCAAACTTGCTGATTTTGGCATGGCTAAACATGTAAGGTTCTTGCTGGTTTTTTGCTTACAGAATTCTTGTAAAATTGAGAAGTGCTTAGCTAGTGTGATTCTAAGCTAAAAAGACTATTCATTCACTAAGTACAAAATCACTGTCACTTGGTATATTACTAACTCCATCAGAATGATAAATTTCATGAGAAATCATCTGGTCAATCTATAAGATGATAATCATTGGGCATATTACTGTCTGAGTCACACTTGTGTAATGCGTACCTCTGGATTTCCAATCTGTTAGTCAAGAACTGAATCTATTTGAACTTTTCATGCTTCTCTCTTTTTTTACAAAAGTCCCATTATTTGTAAATCTCAATTGTGTATTTGTATTTGTCAACGTACTTGGAAGTACACAATCCAGATTGGGGTCAAGACTGCAATGTTGATGAGATATAATTTCAACACCATGAAATTTGTCTCCTTCAATTCCCTTGTTTTTAGAAGGTGAATGATAAGAAAAAAAACGGAGGAATTGGGCATGAAGGAGACGTAAGGATGGAATCTGGGAACAAAGAGCCTAGAAGAGAGACCACTAAAGAATTTTCAAATGAGAAGCAAACCTTTTTTCCTACACAAGGAACAAATTGATGACCACTTTTAATTTTATGTTCCAACAAAATACAGCTATAGAGAGACTTAGTACTATTCCTTTTAGTTGCTTGGTTTTGCAGAGAAGAAAATCAATTCTAAATCATGGTAAAGATGGTTTACATTTAATATGAATATGTTTATCTTTTTAGACTTTCTTTTTCATATCTTTCTGTTTAATTTAGGCCTTTCATCATAAAAATTATGTTTCTGGAAGAATAGGTTGATCTAAAGAATGGATTTTGCTTAGGAAAAACCATTCTCATCAGATGTCATGAAAGGAAACAGAAGAAAGAAAGGTGTACCATAAATTATACATGTGCTATCCATTCTAAGTAGGAATTTTAAGAATTAACCCAAGTGGTCAATTAATAGCTAAGTAAAATTTAATAATCTTCAGCAAATAAATGTTGATAACATCAGCATTCATCATTATGCGCTGCTAAGAATTGATAGAGAAGTTTATCTTCTAAAGCACTGGAATAATGGACACAAATTTGTCATATTAATTTAAATTCAATCTCAGAGGAGAAATTAAAGCGGATTGAAGGAACTAAGGCTAAGTGAGGTCAAACTGAAAGATAGTGAATGCATGGAATACGAATATTTTGATCCTGGATGAAATTATGTTTAACATGGATGTAATGTATTAACTTCAAGAAAAAATAGACTTGGCTCTCTTTTATTCTATTATTCATGTGCTTGATATTTTATTTGCTGTGCCTATACTGAAGGTTCCTTTGTCCTGCCAATTTATGTGGTTTGTTACTTTTCTCCTTTTTTTACTCTATTTTTGACATTGTTCATTGGGAAACAGATGAGTGCATACACTTCAATACGATCTTTCAAAGGAAGTCCTTACTGGATGGCTCCTGAGGTAAACTTATAAAATAATCCTTTCAAGCAATAAGTTTGCACATAGTTATGCACTTAGCCTTTTGGAATTTATGTAGACCACTAAATGCACAAATCCTTGTAAACTTTTACTAATGCAGGTTGTCATGAATAGCAGTGGCTATGACCTCACGGTGGATATATGGAGTCTGGGTTGCACAATTATTGAGATGGCAACTTCCAAGCCTCCATGGAGCCAATTTGAAGGGGTATGTTATCCTTATTTCATGCTTTATTTTGCAATAGAAATAAATGTCCAACATGGAAGCTCTTCCAAGATAGTTTTCAATATATTAGACAAATCTTCATATTTGTGTTTATGTTCCAATCAACAGGTTGCTGCGATATTTAAAATTGCTAATAGTAAAGATATACCTGAAATCCCAGACCATTTTTCTCCCGAAGCAAAGGATTTTCTAAAGCTCTGCTTGCAGCGTGACCCTTCTGCACGCCCCTCAGCAGCTCATCTGATGCTTCACGCCTTCGTTCGAGACCAAACATCTATCAAGGTTGCAAAGTGGAATACAGTTAACGATGTGCCCTATTCTGTCCCCAAGGCAAGTCAAATAATGGTAATCTCAGAGAAACTTATTTGGCATGCTTAAATCTAACTTAATTATTATATTCACGTGATGCTATTTAAAAGTATCTCATATTTTTGAATTTGTTCTTAGATTAAGTAAGGTGAACTTGATCTGTAATTTCCCCATATTTCCATTAACATGCGGTAACAGAAGTTAGAAATGTGTTGGAAACTAATTCCCTGTATAAATTGTTTCTATAATTTTTGTCCACAGGCAATATTAATGTTGCTTCCTTGATGCACCAACAGGGCACTAAGGAGGATTTTTATTCAAATAGAAGTACTCCTCTACAGGAAAGAGATTATAGTATGAGATACCCATCCGGATTGCACTCGATGTCTCCCCTATCATCCAAGAACTCGAGGTATTCAGGTTCTAGCTTGGAGTTACAGATTCCTATTATTTCATGGACTAGCATTCAGTGTTTTCTTCTTGCAGGGACTTGCCTAGCATGAGGGTGAACATGTCGTTGCCTGCCTCCCCTTGCTCCAGTCCATTAAGGCAATTCAAACAGTCTAACAGAAGTTGCTTACCTTCTCCCCTCCATCCAGCTTATTCAGCCGAACCAGTCAATTACAATCCAGTGAATTCATCACTCTATCCAACGAAGCCAAGCTATAACCCTTCAGATCCTTGGCTTGACATTACCCTGTCCAAGGCCCCAATGCTCAATGGATCTCCTCGATGATTGAGCATCGGTTTGTAAAAATTGAAGCTGCTGGGTTAACAAGGACTTCAGCTTGTGGATGAATACTAAACTGGTTTCATTCAACTGTTCATCCACTCTATTCTTCATCAGATTGCTGCTTAGGAAGTGTCATGAGAGGTCCACCGTTGTGTTTTTGTAACTGGTATGCTAAGTTTTGCTTCTTGTCTTTAGTTCTGTTCATAGCACACTTAGCCACCAAATACAATCAGTTTTCACCACATTGTAAGAGCAAAATTGTGTTCGTAGTTTGTATAGTTTAATATTAAAATGATGTGAGTTTGGGATCTCAAAGAAGAGAGAAGATAGACCAGACATTGGTCTATTGATCCATTAAGTGTATGAAATCTAAAAGAGATGATTAATAAAAAAGACTCTTTGATTAGAGGTTGAGAAACTTCATACTACACTTTATAAAATAGAAAATAAAGAACAAAAGGAAGATAATATTAGAATAGCTAGAAGCATTAGAATGAGAGCTAATATTTTTTTCTTTCTTTACAGAAAAAAAATAGCAGTATAATAAATTTGTTATAGTTGTAGCATTATTATAGAAAAAAAAATCAAGTTCACCTAGACACCTTTCAGAATCCCTCCCTAAATTATGTGAAGGAAAATAAATAATAAGATCAACTTATACTGACTGTTAAGTGGTTAGAGGTTGGGAAAAAAAAATTTTCCGAAAATATACGTCCATCGAAAATTAATCTCAGTAAATTTGTTACTTTCTTCCCAACTGAATACATGCGTGGACAATAAATTTGTTATAGTTGTAACTAGTATTTATCAAATAGATTTATTAAATTTGAGAAAGCTTTAAGGTAGATTTTTAGTAATTAACCAAAAGTATATCATAGAGGTTTAAAAGACAGCCCAATGAGATTTGAACACATATGAAGGATAAGAACATGAAATGGTGGACCATCTACTCATGTTTTAAAAATTTATAACAATATTTTTTTTTATAAATCTCAATAATTGAAGGAACATGACAACACTACACTCCAAATCACAAGTTACCTCTCCTTGTGCCAAACTTGAGCTTGCTTGTAAGTTCTCTCCATGTGGTAGACACTTAGTCTTCTTCAATCTATATGCATATGTGCTTTTGGTATTGATGCTCGACCGCCCAATGTATCTCGTCGAGTCATCAATACGTTAGGCCATCTAGTTTATTTGGTTCGGCTAGTTCTCATTCCAATCACTCAAGTAGCTTGATTAGTCAGTTCAACACTCAATCCAATTGACTTCTTGGCTCATCCAACTCTCCTACCCATCCGATTTTACTTGTCTATTTGTTTCCAAAATTCACATGAACCACACAATCTAATTGACTATCTGACTTGCTCATTCTACTCGCTTACCGCAAGATAAAGTATTTTTTTCTCCACTCAAATTGGTTGACATAAGAAGTTTTTCATGGTCGATTGTCCATACCTTCTCCCACTATAGCGAGTGTATCTCATCCATTTTGTTGTTGGAGAGAACCTCAATGAGTGCTATATATTCTCAATATGGTAATTGTGAAAGGGTCTAAAGTCGTGTACTCATTCGGGCTGCTTAGCTATTTGATCGACAAACTTTAGCATTCCCTCAGTCAGAATGTAGCAAACCCATGGGGTAATTGGGAGGGAATTGAGCATAGTAAAAATGACTCAAGTTTATAAAATCCCATGAATTAGACTAGACTAGTAGACATGGTTCGTAAAATCGCTATCTTAGATCGTAGGATCGTACGATCTAGAACATAATATCGAATTGATCCTGGATGCACAAATGATGAAGTTTTTTACTTAAATAATTGATAAAATATATAGATACTTCATTATAATTGTTCACAATAACTTTTATTAGTGTCTAATTAAATTATTGCCAGCTTCCACCTACTCAAAGGCACACTCATCTGATGCTTATCTTTACTAATTTAAGACTAAACAAATATCCTAAATATAAGCACTCATTTAATTATAATAAATGATTGATAAAATATACAGGTACTTAATTGTACTTTTTCCTAATGACAGTCATGAGTCGTGGCTTAAGCCGCTACTTGTGTCTGGCAGCTGCGCTGGAGTCGAGCTGGCAACCTCAGCCACGAAGGCCGGTAAACGGAAGTAGTAGACTGGGTCCCCCTCGTTTCTGCTACTGGTTCCGAACTCATCTCAGACCAGCACTAAGTGGGCACCACCTGTTAACCAACAGTATTTCGAGTATGATGCGGGGTTCGTACAACGAGTACATGACTTTAGTGCATCTACGCTTCCCGCCGGAGGAACTG
Source organism: Zingiber zerumbet (assembly GCA_037833815.1). NCBI lineage: Eukaryota > Viridiplantae > Streptophyta > Magnoliopsida > Zingiberales > Zingiberaceae > Zingiber > Zingiber zerumbet. The sequence continues at coordinate 5,942 of JBBMJZ010385513.1, read as the reverse complement.
GCATTTAAAAAAAAAAAGAAGCTGAAGAATTACCCACTTTTTCGTGGGGGCTCCACACATATTAACGGACGAGATTGGATCTAGAGGATCCATGATCGATCACATCCGTCCGTTTGTTCCTTTGCGGTGTGCAAAACCCCGAGACTGACTTCGTCACTATAAATATACCCACTCGCTTCGCCTCTTGGTCATTCGTCTCCTTCCTCTATTTTCTTCCACTCACTGAGAGAGAGATGGCGAGCTCACAGATCGCGATCGCCGTGAAGCAGATCTCCGGCGGCACCGAAAGGAGGAAGACGCGCATGCACCGGCTTATCGAGGAGGAGGGCATTGTGCTAATGCCCGGGATCTACGATGCGCTCTCCGCGGCCGTCCTCCAAGAGCTTGGGTTTCAAGGCCGGCTTCGTCTCCGGATACGCCATCTCCGCCTCCCGCCTCGGCATGCCCGACATCGGCCTCCTCACGTACGTGCACATCGATCGCCCACTCCGATCGTTCGTTTTCCTTCACCCCCAAATCTCTTGCTTCGCATTACCCTGTTTTGGTAATCCATTACTTGTTAACTTTCTGGATTTTAGACCGCCGGAGATGGCAGATGCGGCTCGTGCAATCTGCGCAGCGGCTCCTAATGTTGCATTCATCGTCGATGCCGGTCATGATTTTTTTTCCCTTCCCGCTGGCCTTTTGATTTTCTGTCCTTAACAGCATTGTTCAAATTTTTTCTCAATTCCTAACCTCCAGATACCGGAGGTGGCAATGCCCTCAATGTCCAAAGAACTGTTAGGGATATAATTGCTACTGGTGCTCCTGGTTTATTCCTCGAGGTATCCTGGTGGCCGATACATCGCTAAGTTGTTTGCTATTTCTCCTCTGGTGTGATAATAATTGTAACTGACTTTTGCCACTTGCGTGTTGATTCCAGGATCAAGTTTGGCCAAAGAAGTGTTGTAAGAAAAATTACAGAATTCCATCTCTTTCTAGTTCTTCCAATTTTGCTTGTATATAGAACCGTTGCATATCTGATATTTCCTGTGTGTGTCAAGGTCATATGCAAGGGAAACAGGTCGACTTTGGTGTCTTTTATTCTCTTTTCCGAATATCTACCATCTATATGGCCGCTGAATCAAACCTTGTTCCCTTCTGCCCTACCTTCAGGTGATACCCGCTGATGAACATGCTGCTAAAATTGTCGCGGCTAGAGAAGCCATTGGCGATTCTGACTTCTTCCTTATCGCTCGCACTGATGCCCGCACAACCGCAGGCGGTTTAGCTGAAGCCATTGCACGGCCTATTCTCTACATGGAGGTACCAAACCCCACTCTTCACTGCACTGCTCCATACATAACTAAATTGATGAATTTGGCCACTGCAATCCGCAGGCAGGAGCAGACGCCTGCTTCGTTGAGGCACCGAGGAGTGACGACGAAATGAGAGAAGTGTGCAAGAAAACCAACGGTTTCAGAGCAGCCAACATGCTTGAGGGAGTATACACGCCATTGCACACCCCTCAGGAGCTCAAAGAAATGGGCTTCCATCTCATTGTGCACTCCACCACGGCCGTCTACGCTTCTGCTCGTGCTCTAATCGACGTCCTCAGGGCACTGAAAGACGAGGGGTCGAGCAGAAACCACCTCCGCAAGCTGACCACCTTTGAGGAGTTCAATGGCTTGATCGGGCTCAAAACTCTCAACGAGATCGGAGCTCGGTTTGAAAAATTCTCAGTTCCCAAAAACTAAAGCACAATAATGATGGCAAAAAGATGAATACGATCGCCCCAGTGTCCCTGTCAATTCATCCAGGGCTAATGCAGAGGAAGTAAATCACAGACTTTGTCGAGATTCGAATCCCAAATCTTATGATCGTAACACCTTATGTACTAGCCACTAGACCGTTCTGAGGGGAAGGTTAAATAAAGCCCTTATGTGTTTGGCTAAATAAAGTTATCTATTTTTTGTATTTGTTTATCTTGTAATTCTAGGGTTGTTCATGTTTATATGCATCAGCCAGTAGTAGGGTGGATTCTTGCAGTTCAATGGTTCTTATGAATGAACAAGATGAGATTTAGTAGTCTCATTTTGTTGTCGTTAATGGTTCTTATAAATGACCAAGATGAGACAACTTAAAACCAATTTTTAAAGCAATGAGAAAATCTTGTTCACATCCAAACTAAAGAAAAAGAAAGTTATCACACATCACATACCAAATGTACATTTAAAATAAAAATAAAAATATTAAAAAAATAATTAAAATAAATTATAAAAACACGTTTAAGATAGTATGAAAATGTACATAGACGATCTATAAACGCTCTAGTTAAATAATGTAAAACTATAACAAATATCCATATCAAATGAGGAAAATTAAAAAAAACTTACTAGCAATAACAAAATAAAAAAAAATTATTTAAATATAATGATAATTGGAAATTTTAAAAAATAGCATAAATAACGGTAATGATAATTTAGTATATTGTTTATGAAAACGATGTCACAAAGAACTACATTTTATCTAAATATGATTATAAATTCTCCAAGCACCAAACTCAGAGGAAATGCACAAAATCATACTTTGGTAAGGATCGATACAGCAAAATATCTTCCATTTGTTTATTGTACTTGATGAGCAATTCTTTTAAGCTGTCAAGTTTGTAGCAGGGTAATCACATCTTACCCATAATTCGATCAACTCGGACGATTGGCAATCAACTCCAGTCAGGTTGAAAGACCAACAAAGTTCTAGCTAGCAACCATCTGAATCTGACAAAAAGGGAAAAGGAAGCCAGCGAAGAAAATTTATCTCTAGAAAAAATTTGAAAAACACACCAGCAATACAATTTTGGAAAACTAAGTTCTTTATATTGTTTTTGAAAGAAAAAGAAACCATTTAGGCCTTTCTTTGCACAATAACATTTGATTATAAATTCATCTAGTTCTCAATTATAATATATTCCTTTCGCAGGGCATTCTCAATGCGTTCCAGCCGCATCGCCAGCTCCTTGCTGGTGGTTTCTGCAACCTGCATAACTATTCATCCTTCATGTACTTCTCCTGTACGGCTGCAGTCGTAACCAACAGTTAAGGGATAACAATAGCATGAAAAGAGCACTCAACGGAACAAATAAGAGGGCTAGAGTTTGAATCCTGCTAGGGACGAATATTCTTAAAGTCAGCCTTTGAGTGTAGTAAATGAACCAGGAGAAGGCCGTCTACCTCCCATATTAATTGGGCAAAGTCCGAACACTTAGATTATCAAAAAAAAAAAAACATGAAACGAAAATTTTTATTTCACCCCTGAGGGATTGCCTTCTTTTTTAAAATGGCCTTAGAGTTTCTAAATCACCAAGAAAAAATACAATATTTGCATACTTGACATTGTTACTTGACGAAAAATAGTTGTCGTTGGCCTATACATGACATACTGCCACATCATTATTCAATTTGGAAATTAACAATGTTAATTACTAGTGACCGACACAATGAGAATTCGAAAATCCATGGGACATTTTGATGATTTTAAAATTTCAGAAGGTATTTTGAAAAAGAAGGATAAATTTCTGGAGGCAAAATGAAAACTTCCCTATATTTAAGGAACTAAGGAAGTAACACATAAGATAAAAGAAAGCAAAGTTGCAACCAAAGAAGTAGAAGATTCACAAAGAATCTCCTAATACTTCCTTCAAATAGCTACCTTTGGGTGTTCAAGTGAGAAAAGGAAATAATAGCATGAAGCATTGCAATCTTTGAGCAACACAAAGCAAAACTAATACGGAGTACTCCATGTAGAACTCAAAAGAACGGAATGCTCAGAAAGACAAGGAAATTAGCATCTTTCAAAAAGGATATCTGTAATAGTCCCAGTCAAGTGGTGCAGCTGCTATTTTGCTGAACTCGACAACACTGCCCTGTATGCTGTTGAATATATATCCATTGCTTTTATCAATCTGCTTCACAAGATTACCAACGCTTTCTTTGTCCTGAAATTGAATATTATGTAATCTATCTCTAAGGCTTACATGGAGTACAAGGAAAACAAACTGAAGAAAAGGCAACTTGCCTGAATGTCTAATGTTGAGAAGTTGACGAGGCCAAAATCTTCAATGATATCGCATAGCTCCTTGGTCAGCTTCCTGTAAGTAGATAAAAACAATAGTTCAAAAGTGTGAAAATAGTTAGTTACCGGATTCAGGCCATTCAACAGGCATAACACTTTGCCACATGAGGTTATTATGAGCATAGTTATTTAAGGCATGTGGTGTCCAAAAACGCATAGGTGCTGTGGAGCCTAAGACGCACAACACAAGATGAGGCGCACGCCTTAGGTGCTCTAGGTATAAATTTTTACAATTCAAATATATATATATACAGAGAGAGAGAGAGAGAGAGAGAGAGAGAGAATTTCTACGAAAATATTTCACTAACAAAACTATAGTCCATAAAATATAAACAATAATGTAAATATAAAATTCACTAAAAAATAAATAAGTAATACGCATAATACAAATTAAAGAAAAAAAACTTCAAATATCTAAATCATCTTCCTCAATCATATCATTATCGTCATCGCCAGATGTTTCAGATTTGTATCTGGCTGTATCTTCATTGGTTTCCTCAAGAATGATTTCTTTCTCCTCTTCATCAATAAGTTGACTTGTAAAAGATCTTCTCTCAATTCCTTTTTGATGTAGTTGCCCTTACTTCTTTTGAAGAAGATGAAGCTCAAGATCTAAAACTCTAGGCATCTTCACCAACCCCAGAAGCTCGTGCAACTTCACTCTAAGTCAAATTATCATCAAAAAATACTAAATCATTTTCTTCATCACTGTTATCATTTAATCCCCCCATCAACCATTAATTGCTATCGTCTATCTCATCCAAAGAAATAGGATCGACAATGTCATACACAGAAAAAAAGTGTTGCATGCATGCTACATAATTAATTAAAAGGGTAATTAAAGGTATGGGCTGGGCTTTAAAAAGTTTTTTTAGGGCAGATTTGCATTTGCACGTCTTGCTACAATGAGGCGAGAAAATTGCACCTCAAGCGCGCCTGTCGTCTCTCACAAGGCGCGCGCGCTTCTTTCAAGCAGTGCACCTGAGTCACTACCAGGTGCAAGAGGTTTGCCTACTGTGCCTTGCGCCTAGGCACAACCAAGCAAGCATCTTTAATAACTATGATTATGAGAATTCATTAACTTTGTTAATGCAACATGTGATTTTGCATGAACATATATATGGAAAGAAAGCCTAAGGAGAAACCCCGTGGGGAGAAAGCATAAATTTCCACAAGAAGGTGATTGAGAAAAGGAAAAGTGTAAATTTCCCCCAATAGAATAGACAAGGGATCGTGGTTCCACACGATTTTACATAAAATAAATAGCGAGATATACATTTTGCATACAGATCAGGATAACATGGTTGGTAAATGATGATAATATTATGTACACATATATCCACAAAGTATGTAAATCAAACTGCTATAAATTTCCATAGTATGTGCTATCATCCTATTTATGGTTGAAAAGCACCATAAACATAAGCTCCTGTCAGCATTCAATTGTCTAATTTGGCAATTTTATCTGCAGAATGAAGCAAAATGAGGAAATGAGGTGGAAATAAGGGCCTCAGATCCTACCATATTCAATGTTGAATAGAGAAGGCAATTATGTCGATCCTGCTGACCAAGTTCCACAATTAGTCATCAGATGCTTCCATGATCAACTAAGATAAGAAACAACGCTAACATTGAACTAGCTGAAGACAGTTTCAAAGCACATGGATAAATGCCGCTAGAATATGTCACCGATTAAGAATACTCAATTAATTTGTTGTATTTGTTAAAGAGGCTATATGCGATCAACAACAGAAGTTCTTATAAAAGGATTTGTTTCTCTCCCTTCAATTTAGTAAAGTCCTCCCATTAGATGTATAACTGGTAATCCTTGG
>JBBMJZ010385492.1:0-15389 GCA_037833815.1 Zingiber zerumbet | reverse complement strand
GTGTTGGGAAGTCCAAGTAGGTCAAAAGAGTGACAGGATACTTGGCACAAGGAAATCTAGATGGGTCAAGGATGACTAGACATCTGGTGGAAGGAAGTCCAAGTAGGTTAAAGGAGTGACTGGATACTTGGCATAAGAAAATCTAGATGGGTCAAAGATGACCGGGCATCTGGTGGAAGGAAGTCCAAGTGGGTCATGGATGACCAGACACTTGGCACGAGATGGTAAGTCCAAGTTGGTCAAGGTTGACCGGACACTTGGTACGAGGATAAAAGTCTAAGTGGGTCAAAGAATTGACCAGACACTTGGTGAAGAAGTCCCAGCAGGTCAAAGTTTACCGGATGCTAGACATGAGGTCCTAACAGGTCACGATTGACCAGATGTTAGGTTTAGGGACTTTGGACTTGAGTTTAGCCAAGTCTAAGGATGGTCAATCGATCGAATGATCAATTGAACTAGAGCCCAATCGATCAGCCGATCGATTGGGAGTGTGGCGTGAGTGAGGGTCGACCCAATCAATCAGCTAATCGATTGAGAGCTTATATCGCACACACAGAAGCCTTCTTAATCGATCGGCCTATTGATTGGGCTCCCTAATTGATTGGGGGCTAGTTTTCTCGCGTGATCGCGAGAAAGCTTGAATCGATCGGTTGATCGATTCAGGTTTCTCCAGCAGAGCATAGAGGCGCTATGAATCGATCAACCGATCGATTCAAGCCTCCCCAATCGATCGGGCAATCGATTGGGATGTGACCATTGCGCAGGTAGCTAGCGATGGATGGCTGGGATGGTGCGGATCTGACGTATCAATCGATTGGGAGCCCTAGGAGCGCAAAGTATATAGTTGTTGGCGAGCTTCTTCTCCACAACTCTTCTCTCTCGATTCTTCACGCGATTTCTCCACTACTCACACCCAGTTCTTGGAGGCTCTTTGGGAACAAGTGCTGGTGTACTTTCAAGGTTCAAGAGGCAACAACAAGCAACAAGTAAGCAAGAAGAGAGGGTTTCATTTGTATCCATTGTATTTTTCTTCTTGTATTGAGTTGTTGTATGTGTGAGTTGTGTATGAGATTTCTCCACCACCGGTAGTTACCGAGAAGGAATGTTTTCTTAGTGGAGAGTGCTTGTGTGCTTGTGTGCATGGATCTTGAGGTGGATCCCAAGTAAATCCTACTTGTTAGCGTTGTATGGTTGTTTCGTGTTCTTTCCGCTGCACATCATCATCACGAAGCAAGCAACAAGCGCACGAGAAGCTATTCACCCCCCTCTAGCACCAAACGACCCTAACATTAACAACTTCCCTGATTGTAACCAAGTAATTTCTTCTTTTTTAATTTCCATCTTTTAACTATTAAGAAAATTAAATTTTGACCACGTTAGATCACCCACGTCGGACATCGCCCACACGAGCTCATTTAAAGATATGCAAGCTATCAATCTTTTATACACACATACACACAAGAATAATACCCTACACAACTTACCCTAAGCGATGATGGGCGACATCCAATGTGGACAATCTGACGCAACTAAAATCTACTTTTTTAATCTCTCTTTTGTTTGCATGCAACTCTTTTCTCTCTCCTATGTGCAACTCTTGTTCATATATATAAGGTGGTGCTGATTTTTACAAACTAGCACCAACTGTTGGTGCTGTTTTTTAAAGACTAGCACTAACTGAAGACCAGCACCAACGCGTTATTATTGGTTTGAACAAACTAGCACCAACCAGTTGGTGCTGGTTTGAACAAATCAGCACCGCTGTTGGTGCTATTGGCCATTGGTCTGTGCAAACCAACACCAACATATTGGTGCTGATCTTTTGTTAGTGCAAGTCTTTAAAGACCAACATCAATAGTGGTGCTGATTTACGTAAACTAGCACCAACGTGCTGGTGCTGGTCTTTAAAGACCAATACCAACTAGCACTACCTTGCATGCAGGAGAGACAGAGTTGCATGCAGAAAAAAAAGATTAAAAAATGGGTTTTAGCTACATTAGATCGTCCACATTAGATGTCACCCATCGCCATTCAGAGTTGTTGGTGCAGTTGGCAACAATGGTCAAACATAAGTTTTGATAAATAACAAATAGATTGAAGTTAGATGTGTTATGATTTAATTTTTCTACCAAGTGTGTAGAGCTTGACTAGTCTGACACTAGGCTAAAATCCAACTAGGCATGGAGGACCTGATAGCTGGTGTAGAAGTTCAGATAGGTCAAGAAGTGACCTGATATATGGTGGAATGTCTGGTTGGGTTCGTGGGACCTGACAGCTTATCGAAGTCCAGTTAGGTCTGAGACTTGACAACTGGCGAGAAGACCTGGTGGACCATAAGGAAGTCAAGCGATTCTGCATGGTAAGTAAAGTAAGTCACTAGAGGAGAGTGTTCCAGTAACGAGGAGTCCCAATTAGGGACTTTAGGCGCAGGTCCAGTTTATGTCCATTTTAAATCCCTAAACTGAGACCTTGACTAGATCCTGGTCTTGGACAGACCGGGCCTAATTAATACTATTGTTTTATAATTGTAGTAACTTTATTTTGCAAATTAGATATTTTTTTGTTAAACTAACATATTTTATAGGAGCAAAAAGAACAAAAAACCTCAGGTGAACAATGCTCGAGGTACCTCCTGTGCTGCTAAAAGTGCCTCGGAAGCGTTGGTCGAAGGCCTCTCGTAGAAAGGCGCGGAGGTGCCTTCCATACGGAGGAAGGCGCTTGGAAGTGCACTAAAGGTGCATCAGAGAGCCTTGGAGGCGCCTTTGATCGGATAATGCAAAAGACCTCAGTGATGATAAGAGGTGCTCTATTCAGGGATAAGTTTTAAAGGTGGAGGTGCCTCTAGTGGCATTGGAGGCACCTTCAATACTCTATAAAAGATAGGTTCAACCAGCCTTTAAAAAACAACACTTCTACGTGATCATTTGACATTCCAGCTGCTCCGACTTCATCCTATTGCTGTGCTGTGACACTAATACGCCCAACTATTGCTGAGAAGTCATCTAACACGGAGCTTGATCAGATAATCTTCAATTGTTGGGTAACGAGATTTTGTTTAAGTAATTAATTACTACATAAAGAAAAGTGTAGATTATTATACTTATCCTTGATTCATTATTGTACACGATTCTTTCTTCAGGCGGTTCCGAAAAAGGTTTTTAGTGGCTTGCTTGTCGATACAATCCGAGGGATCGTTGGTCTTAAAACAGGAGTCATTGAAAATTCCGAACTAAGTAACCGACCAAGTTCGTATGTTTGTTCTATTTTCATATTTAGTTTTTACTTTTTATTAAGTTTTAATAAAGGTCTCTATTTTTAAAACCAAAGATTCATCCCTCTCCTCTCACATGCACTAAGAGGTCAAAATAATAATATGTATAAATTTATTAATAAAATTATTAACTTATAAATAGATAAATTTATAATATCAAACTCCAAATATAAAAATTTCAAATAATAATGGAAAGTTTAAGATCATAAAAAAAAAAATCATATTAACTTGAACAACTAATTCAACAACATGATGATTAAATACCAATTTGGATGGGCTCAATTACCTTCAAATAAGTTTAAATAACACAAATTTTAATTTTACTCGATTTATTTACAACTTTAAATACCACCATGTTTACTCAATTTAGTTGTGGCAACTAAATTTAGTATTCTTTTATGACGATCTGGTAATTGAGGCGTGAGATATTACCATATAAGATTTTGTGGTCAAAATTTGATATGTTTAAGTATATCTTTCCCTATGTCTCAATTATTTTTACTAATAGTTAGTAGTTATTTATGATTTTTTTTTTAATATTGGTTAGGGATGAATTAACGAAATCGCTAAAGACGTGCAAATTGACTTGGTACCATATGTTTACTCAATTTAATAGATAATTACAAGTACAGATGTGTTTGTGTCATGCTTTGGGCAAGTATAGCCTGAGTCCCATAATCCCAAAAACTATCTTTTGAGGCTAAGATTGGCGCAGAAAGAGCGAGTGAGTTCCATGATAATAACCATAACTATATTCTCTCCATTAAATAAATCAGTCTCTGAATTAAGTAAAATTAGTTTTATTAGCGTTGTATTTATTTTTCTGTTTCCATTATTTACTCGATAATGAATTTTCAACGATCGCGCTATTCACCTCCCAGCGAACTTTACGATCCAACAAGCAGGGCAAGCCACCCATTTATCAGCACCATACAGTCCACCCAACTGTCGATGGTCTTTGGCCGTCTAGCTCGATCTAAACTATAATCGAGGTGGGAAGATGAATCTAGAAAAAAATATAATTAATTTTGATTAGATTCGGATCACGATGCAATATGCAATCCAATATGTAAATATTAAAAAAAAATTAAAAAAATCATGAATTGAGAACCGATCTGCTCTGGATAAAAATCAAAAGTGTGCATATAAATATTTTAAGAAATTAAAAAAATATTTTATTAATTTTATAACTAGCATAATTGGCCTAAATGTTATTTAGATTATTTGAACATTGTATAGGAGAAACTGGGCCTTCACAAAGGGTGCCGCCCAGCTTGAGCCCATTCATGTTTCTGTCAGTTGCAACTCTCATGCTAGCTTTTTTTTAAAAAAAAAAACATAAAAGAAGGTAGAGAGGGGTGAAAATTCTCAAAGTTTTAATCAGAGTCCGCAATAACATGGCCAACCTTCCAAAAGTCAAATCATGTCAGAGGCAGAGGTACAAGAGGATCCATGTTCCTATTCACAAGCCACACTCTGAAACTTTCTAATTCATTTTCCATCTTCCAGTTTCCACCTCCACAATCTTCTTCGTTCGATTCGCAGGGAAAATGATGATCCTTTGGCAGTATTATTAGGTGGTGGAGCCTCCATTTGGCTTTGCCTTGCGGTTGCACCAATTATGGAGCATATGATTGCTTCCTTTTACCAATTAGCAACCTTTTCCCTCTTCTCCATCCTCTCATGAAGATCACTCACGCTTGTGTGTTGTTGAGACTGCATGGAGATGTGGAATGTTGACTCCATCCCCAAATTCCATGTGCACCAAGTCGAGAGCCTCCAATCACCCCTTTTTGACTACTCTGTTTTCCAGTATTTATTTAATTACTGAAACACGGCGGGATCTTAGACCTTCTTAGTGGCTTTTTTTAGGTCTAGTAGCTTATTTACTGCAATGTCTAGAAATATGTCAAGGATCGATAATGCAGGATTTCATGCCCTACTGAAGACAGTTGGCACTCGCAGCCACTCTATCCATTTGAAAACAAATTTGCAACACTTTTCGAGAAGATAACTGAGCCCAAGTCTACAATGACATGAAATTTACTCAGAAAGCAACATTCAAGGGCTTAGAGCACCAATGACAACAGAGATAGAGCTTATCTTTGCAACTCCACTAGAGTACAAAAAAAATCATTGGAGAATATCCATTTATTCTGTCAAACTAGTAAAGATAGTAGCTCTGGATAATATAATCATCATCTCACAACAAGAATGGAAGAATGGAGATTTGATGGGTGACATATACGACTCCACTCCACGATCCACTGCACTGCACTTCATTCCATGCCATTCATAAAGAGATTTTTTGGTCCAACGAAGAATCCACATCCCTTCATCCGAAGTACTTCATATTCATGCAGCCATTGTGGACTTGGACGGGACCTGTTGTTGGTTTACACTTACAGTCATCAAAAAAGACACATCTTTATGTTACATGGCATGGGATGGAAGTAGCCAAGATCGCATAAGATATATCCACTGGCCAACGCAGGCAGACGCATGCGGATCCGAATCCTGCAAAACCTCACAATCCTGGCACCTAAACTTTGAATGCATAAATTTGCGTGCTCAATCTAAAAGGAATACAGGAGGAGGCCCCCAATCCTTCTCTATTCTTCCTTCTTTCCTTTCTCCCATCATCCCTGTGCATGCACATGTGACCCATCTGATCCGATTCCATTGGGACCCAGTTCCATCCATGCAGTCGCACAGACATAGACCAAAATCCATGCAAAGTCGTCATGCCAAATATCCACATTCAGCCAACCCCAACTTATCCGGGGCCCTTTCCTTCCGCTCCAACGCTCTCTTCTCAGGACTGCATATGGTCAAACCTCTGATTGATTGCCCTTAGAAAACGCCAGGTCCAATAGAATCAAAAAGACCACTTCAATATAAATATACCATGCAATGCAATGTGATATATGCCATATCGATCAAAGCAAGCCGCAGCAGCCTGATCAGCGAAGAAGCAGCTAGCGCACGCATGGCAATGGGAGATCAGAACAACAACGAGCTTTACTTTGTCTTCATGAACTTCGATGAGCAGTACGAGCGCCTTCGTCATGATCGGTAAACGAGAGTCTTCCCGCTGATTAAGTATTGGTCCAATATTTCACAGCTGCTTTTATGCCATTAATGCAGATCAAAGGAGGGAATGAAGAAGCTTGACACCTATTTGAGCAACAAGCATGATCAGTTACTGGCAAAGCTTCTTCCTCCCCGCTCCTACAGGAAGAAGTCGTCTTTGGCCATAGTCGATGGCTTCTCAGTGGAGATCACTAAACAGCAGGTACATGGTTATACTTACTAGTTATTATTGACGCTGATTAATTTTTGCGTTTGTTTTGATCAATCATCAATATATATAATGGTCCTGCAGGCAGCCATTCTGAGATCTGCTAAGGAGGTGAGAGTGGTGGAGGAGAACCAAGAGCTTGCTTGAATTGAAGAGACAGATTATTGGAAGGTGCAAGAACACTAGCTGATATTAATTGCAGTAGAAATGTCCCATGCGTCGTCGATCGATCTAGCTAGCTATAATATTATATATATTAGTGTAAGTGTTTTCAACTCCTAACTTGACTTTGGAAGTTCAAAAGGTCGAGGAGAGAAATTGAAGTGATCATCTTGTAGAAGTTGCTAATTAAATATGCATGAGATCAGAGCATCTTTTGCGGAGAAAAGGGAGAATGGGAATGCGAGATTATTTGACCTCTAAACACAAACCAATATCTTATAATATAAGCATGTGGTCTGGTGTTACTCATGCTAGTCTTTCTACTTGTATGCACTCTTAAGTTGTTCAATTAGCACTTGTGTCATGTGCACTTGGTTCATGGTACACTACAATCAAAGTCTCTGACATTTGACAATGAAATGAATGATATATATATCTATAAAGTCATAAGCCAATCAAACACCAAATGGCTACTCCATTTTATATTAAACAAGACATGCCTCCCCAAGGTTACACGAGGCCACAAGAGCAAACATGAATCCCTCCTCAAGCTCCAAAATAATAAGCTATACGTTGACTTAAACTTTTCTTTGGTCTATAACAACCAAAGTAAAATAAAATAAATAGAATCAAGCATGAGCACTTCGTTTTTGTATGTATAATAATAAATAAAGTGAGATTGTATCGTCCTTGGACAAGAGAGGTTGAGTCATGAACCCACTTCTTCAACCTATCATAGAAATTCATTTCATTTTGCCTTTACTTCAATAAGAGATACTACAGTAGTCATCTTCTTTGTCATTATGTTTTGTATAAACATGGTTAGATTACCAAACGGGAACAAACGAGACATTTAAGTCATGAGTATCCTAATTCTCAAATGAACCAATCAGAGTCAAGTTCAATAGTTGCATCATCCACTTGGTACCTCAATGAAAAGATATCTGAAAAGTCATCCATTTAGTAACATTGGAAGAAGAATTGTGAAGCCCCGGTACTATCTATCTGAAAAGATTTATTGATTTATCATCCCACTTGGCTATTTCGAATGCATTACATTGACCTCAGTGATGAGAATGGAAGTGAATAGTGAATGATAAAGACTCCCACTGACTTGAAGGAGGAAGCAGGTCCATATATAGCTTACTGTCTACTGTGTTGCAGAAACGGAGACACTATTGGTATGGATGAGAGGATCTCACAGGTAAACTTCAGGTTTTGTTTATAGTGCATTCTTCTGCGGAAGTTCCTCACCAGTGAAAGTGATTTGATCAGATTAAAAGAGTAAATGCCTCATAAAATGGAAAAACTAAAAACAAAGAATGATAAAGATGAACAGATGAACAGTGAATGCCGAGGCAGTGGGAAGCAAACCCTGCTGCATTGGATACCCAATCCTTCTAATTACAACTACAGCAAACAACAGTGGAGCAATAGGACTGTAACTTATCAGAAACCACAAGGAGCTAAGAGATAAGCATGTGTGGGTCTCTACAAACATGCCCTATCAGATGCCACTAGAAGCTAAGGGCTAGCTAAACAAGTTTGTGGGACTAGAATTATCTGTGCAAACAAATGATAAAACTCCAAACCTATTATTTCAGGGCAAGAAAATCCTAGACAATTAACTGCGATCAAAATTGAAGAAAGCATGCTAATCGTTGAGCATCAACTCCACGACAGACAACAGACACATGCCCACATATTAAGGTGGGCAATGTGTGCAAGACTTAGAGAGATAGTTAAAGGTCATGGTTGGTGTGAATCGATTTGTGAAAACAAAAAAAGAACTAGCAAATATCAAGGCCATGGTTTACAAAAAAAAAAAAAAAAAATCAGTATAGTACTTGCTTGGAATGTGGAAATGCAGTCAGTGTGGCGATGCCAAAATGGAGGACGCTCAATATGAGAATCTGTCAGGTCGAGTTATATCATGATAATTAAAGGTATTGCCAAAAAGTTATATTCTACAAGGTCAAAGCAAACGTATAGTGCCCAACATCATGAAACGGGTGACCTTGCCTAGCTAGGACTTTGCCCCGTTCAATTGCAAGTAAAGATGGCTTTGGGACAAATAGAAGATTAATGGCAGTTCACTACAAGAAATACAAAAATTGGCGTTGAAGAATAACAGACTAAAACAATGAGACACATTCTTGTTAGCTAATTTGTGCACATATGAGAGGCTCAACAAAGAAACAATAGTGGAGAAAAACTTAACCAGTAAAGTAACTAAATCACAAAATACATATATAGTCCTAAAGGAATTAAAAGGAACACAGAGATAAATGAAAAGAATTTTCTCTCTAACAACATGGTAACAATATATAGGACTAGAAGGCTGGCAGAAATAATTGTGAGAAGAGGAAAACAGCTTTGGGACTAAATCTGGATGCCGCATCATGTTTTGGCAACTTCAATCTGCTAGAAAAACAACATCCGTCACATCGCCACTGGAGCACACCGTAGGTTTGCATTTTGTAGAGGTTTCAAATAAACCGAAAGGGAGGCGCGCTGTTCCACAACAGCGATACTCGGAGCCGAGCGAAGAGCAATACGGGCTTTTTCGCGATGAGGTTATTCAGGTAGGTAAAAAGGTGAATACGTTCGTCCCAGCACCCCAACCCGTTTCGACAAATACGGAAAAGGTAAATCATGAGTCGCTATTAGCATTTAGAATAATGACTAGCATATAAGAAAAGTATTTACCTTCGCTTTGCTGAGATTCAAATCTCAGATCTCATGAGGACAACACCTCAATCCCAACACGAGCCCATTGGGCTTCTATAGTTGATGAGCTCATGTGGTACCCGATGTGTGAAACTTATTGGGGGCAAAAGCAGCCCTTCGAGAAACAGTTTGGCAGTTATTTTGATTACTAGTAAGCAACTGATATCCCTCGCATTGTTTCCCATGTTTTCTTCTGTTTAAGCGATTTAAATTTTCGATCGTCTGCTTCGATCAATTAAATTTTTTGAGTCGTACGTTCAATGTTCATAGCACTCTTATTTTTCGTGTTCCTCATTAACCATGCACTAACTTATATACTGGATTCTTTTCTTCTTCAACTTACTGGATTTTCTCAAAAGTCAAAGTTTTAGTAGTTGTCATCTTGTTTTGGTGTAATTATTTGGTGTAAGACGACAAATAAATGAAATGAAAAATTAGGTTATGATGTTTTAGGTCCTTGACCTGATCAATATGTCACGAAATTCTTATGAGTGTAGGAAGAGATTTCTCATCTCCCAAAGCAGCCGTCACCAGCAAGGTGCAATCTATGTGTGCTGTGTTTAAAGAATATTTATATCTTTATTATAATAATAAGTTATTGTTGCCGTTACATCTAACTCATTATAATTTTATTCTTCAGACTTTATTCTAATAAAAATATTTTACATCCTTTTAAATCAATAATTTTTTTCATATCTTTTCAATATAAAAATTTGATTATATCCTAATAATCCTTTCCTCAAACAAAGGATCATCATTACTCTCATAGTCCGGGTCTCCCTATGAGCATTTGGTCACTCTTGACTTACTTAGAGTCTCTCCGCGAGTATCTAGTCACTCTTAACCTACTTTGGGTCTATCCGCGAGCATCCGGGCATTCTGACCTACTCCGGGCCTCCTGCGAGCATCCGGTCACCTTAGGCTGCTTCAAACCTTTTTGCTAGCATCCGATCACCCTGACTTACTCCGAGCCTTCCCGCAAGCATCCACATCCAGTCACTTTTTACATGCTCCGGGCCTCCCCGCAAATATCCGGTCACCTTGACCTGCTTCGGGTCTCTCGCAACTTCGTTCAAGGCCACCCCATATGGCATATGGTCTAAATCATGACTCTGATATCATCTGTTGTGCCCAAAGAATATTCACATATCTCCACAATGGAATGATATTGTCCACTTTAGGCTAAGCCCTTATGGATTTATTCTTGACCTCTACCCAAAAGGTCTCATGCGAATGGAGATATCTTACATCCTTTTAAACCCATAATCTTTTACTTATCTTTTCAATATGAGATTTTGATTGTATCCCAACAATCCTCCCCTTAAACGAAGGACCATAATTACTCTCATAGTCCAGGCCTCCCCGCGAGCATCCAGTCACTCTTGATCTACTACCAGCCTCCCTGTGAGCATCCGATCATTGTGGTCCTACTCTTTACCTCCTCACAAGCATTCGGTCACCCTGACCTACTCCGGGCCTCCGACAAGCATCCTGCCACCTTAATTTTCTTCTGGCCTCCCCTCAAGCATTCGTATCTGTCCACTCTTAACCTACTTCGGGCCTCCCTGCAATCATCCGGTCACCCTAACCTACTCCGGTTCTCCCGCAAACATCTAATCACCTTGACCTTCTCCGACCATTCAAGGTCACTCCACAAGGCATCTGGCCTGGACCATGACTTTGATACCATTTGTTGTACCCAAAGGATATTTACATATCTCCACGATGACATGATATTATCCACTTTAGACCTAAGCCCTCATGAGTTTGTTCTTGGATTCTACTCAAAAGGTTGTATGACAATGGAGATATTGTTAGAACATGAGAGGGGGTGAATCATGATTTACTTATTTAAATATAAATCAGAGAAAAAATAAAATTATAGCGGAAAGATTAAAGAAAACAACACACACGGAAAACTCAATCAGTTTTACTTGGTTCAGAGTTTTCGGCGACTCTTACTCCAAGATCCAGGACTCGCAGACCTATCAATGGATAATCCACTAAATACTTCTTCCAGAACCACCGAAAGAGGTAATCGAATACAAAATAGGGATAGTATAACAACCTATACATCCCTTTAAAAGCAATAGTAAAAAAATTTGTAACGCAATTAAAGTTACCAACAATTTGGGCATGCTCGTGTGTTACTGTCGGTCGGCTAGAGATGATTGGAAGACTTAGAAAAGTAGCTTAGTGGAATTCGACTTCTTTGAAGCAGTAGTAGGACGTTGGAGCAATCAGAATGTCGATCGGACGCGTAGAAGCTTGTAAACTGAGTTGTGTTCAGGCTTTAGTCAAAGTGCCCTTATAAAGAGTGTGGAAGGGGCCTTCCATAGCCTTGAAGGTGCCTCCAACCTAAAAAATCTGATCCCGAACAGTCCGGTCCTTATATATGACGAAGTCTGAATTTTATCGTGCGGAAGGTGTCTCCCATAGCATTGAAGGTGTTGTCCATGAACAGTGTGAAAGTGTCTTCCTTCACCTAGAAGGCGTCTCGGATACTGTTCACCTGAGGTCTTGTTTGCTCCTTTTGTCTTGCACAATGTGTTAGTCCAAAACTAAAACATCTAATATGTAAAATAAAATTAGCACAGTAATAATAATAAGCATAATAATTGCTCTTATCCTTCTGAGATCATGAACTAGTCAATGTCTCAGTTTAGGGATCTAAAATGGACATAAACTGGATTAACGTCTACTATCCCTCAACCAAGACGCACCCTCAGTGAGTCACTCTCCTCTAGTGACTTACTTTCACTTACCAATTTGTAATCTATCGACTAGCCTCTTAACCCACCAAGTCTTCATGCAATTGCCAGGTCCGCAAACCCAATCGGACTTCTGCCAGCTGTCAGGCCCCGCGAACCTAGCTGAACTTCCTGCCAGATATCAAGTCGTCCCTTTAACCTATCTGGTCTTCATACCAACTATCACGTCTCGCGAACCTAGCTGGATTTCAGCCTGGTGTCAGGTCCTCTAGACACGTCAATCTCTATACGCATAGTAAATGTATTAGATCACAAAATTACCTAAATTAACTCACTTGTCATTCATCAAAATCTAAGTTAGACCATTAGTGTAAATTACACCAACAACTATCTTATATCCTTTTAAACTCATGATCTTTTCCATATCTTTCCAATATGGGAGTTTGATTATATTCTAACAATTCTCCCCTCAAACGAAGGACCACCATTATTCTCATAGTCCCGGTCTCCCTGTGAGCATCTGGTCACTCCTTACCAACTCAGGGTCTCCCCGGGAGCATCCGGTCATTCTTAACTTGCTTCAGGCCTCCTTACGAGTATCCGATCTGACCTGCTCTAAACCTCTCGCAAGCATCTGGTTACCTGACCTACTCCAGACCTCCTTACAAGCATCCGCATCCAGCAACTTTTGACCTACTTCGGACCTCCCCGTAAGCATCCGGTTACCCTGACCTGCTCCGAGCCTCCCGCGAGCATCCGATCACCTTAACCTACTCTGGGCCTACCCCAACTTCGTTCAAGGTCACCCCACATGACATCTGATCTAGATCATGACTCTGATACCATTTGTTGTGCCTAAAAGATATTCACATATCTCTAAAATGGTATGATATTGTCCACTTTAGGCCTAAGCCCTCATGACTTTATTCTTAGGTTCTACCCAAAAGGTCTTATATTAATAGAGATATCTTATATTTTTTTTAAACTCATGATTTTTTTCATATCTTTTTATTGTAGAATTTTGATTGTATTCGAACAATCCTCTCCTTAAATAAAGAATCAGTGTTACTCTCATAGTTCAGGCTTTTCCGTGAGCATCCGGTCACTCCTAACTTACTTTGGGCTTCCCCAAGAGCATCCGGTTACTCTTGACCTGCTCCGGGCCACCCCGCGAGCATCCATCACCCTGACCTTCTCTGGACCTCCCGCAAGCATCCAGTCACATTGACCTGCTTCGAGCCTCCCCGCAAGCATCGGATCACCTTGACCTATTCTGAGCCTCCCGCGAGTATCCGATCACCTTTACCTGCTTCGGGCCTCCTATAACTTCGCTCAAGGTCACCCTACATGACATCTGATATGCACTATGACTCTGATACAATTTGTTATGCCCAAAGGATATTCATATATCTCCACAATGACATGATATTATCCACTTTGAACCTAAGTCCTCATAACTTTATTCTTAGACTCTACCTAAAAGATTTTATGCTAATAGAGATATCTTATATCTTTCTAAATGTATAATCTTTTTCAGATTTTTCTAATATGAAATTTTAATTATATTCCAAAAATATGTCTCTTGGTGCATGATGTTTTAACCTCTTTCTTAATGCAACTAGGAATGCTGAATTGTAAATATTAACCTCAATTAGAATTTAGAACCTCCTATATATAATATTTTACAAAGTAGTTTATGGTTAAATTTTTCATCAAAATAAAATCTTTTTTAAGACAAGAAAATATTAATATAATGTTCTACTTAGAGTGTTTAAAAAATTTATACTAGCTAATCAAAATCTTCTTTTTTTTAAAAAAAAAAAGGTGATTAGCCAATTACCTTAGATAATTGATTAAAAAAATACAAGGAATTCCTTTTTCATCAGTTAGAACTTTCTAATAAATTTATTTAAGGTGTTCAAATGTTAATAGTGAACCGAATTTTGACCACTATAAGCTTTTAAACAATCTAAGTATAATATATCATGTTTTCTTGGGTTTAATATTTTTTTTAGACAAATAATTTACCTTCAGATTGATTTGTGAATCATTTATCCCATTTTGCATCAAAATTTCAAAGTACAAGCTGATTTACACATTCAAAATTATTATTTTAAATTGTTAACAATTTCTATATGTTATAATATAATATTGGTACGTATTTCTTTACATCCAAATTAAAAGAGTTTGTATGTAATTTTATTAAAAATGATCTAACCACAAAGGCATGCATGTAATTAAGTTTAAAAAGAGCAATTCAAAATATATAAAATATATATATATACAGACCTACTAAGGGTAAGGATGTATTTTGATAAATAAATTTTACAAGTGTTAGTTATACATGATTGTCAAACAAAAAGGAAATTGATATCACTTGTTTGGTCAAAGGAAAAAAAATGACAAATTAAATCACTAACACTACAAGCTTGCTGCTTGTACAAATAGTAGGCAGCAGGGGACCCCGTATTTTTACACATATATGCATGGCTTCTAATTAGTTGTCGATATGCGAGACAATTGATTGTCCGATATGCAAGGTAGGCTAGCACTTATACTTTTCTCTTTTTCTTTTTGTTCCATATTTTAATATTAACATATGTTGTTACCATGTTGACGACGTACGTTACGTACTGATCGAATGAATACAAATTCATTTATTGTTAATAGTAGTCGTCTAGTTTGATTTTTTTTTCCATTCAAATGTTGAACGTTTCAAGGGCATATTATGCGAAGGTGAAATTAATTTTAAGAAAGAAGAACTTTGTGATTAGTTTAGTCGTCCTTGAGGTTTGCGTTTGCCGTTTGGTGAAGAAAAAGTCAGCCACAGTTAAGAAAGGTTTGAATATGGTTTCAAGGTTTGGTACAGTGTTGTCCTACTTGGCGTGCTGATCGCAAGTAGTAACACTAGATCATCGATCGAGCGAGAAGATTTATCTGCTCTGCCTATTTGACGGCCCGTTATAAATTCATCCTATAATTTTTCTTCCTTAAGAACAGAACTGACGTAAAGAACATTTGGAATTTATCATGAAAAAGGAGAGTTACGAATGATTTACCACTCACGGAAACTACTCCATCAGATCATGAATCATGGAATTTGGCCCACATGGGCTGGAGCAACCGGTTAAGGCGTAGCTCTTTGCATCAATGGTCGGGGGGTCGAGGGTCTGCAGACGCGCACTGGAATAATATTCTGGGCCGGCTGTGCTAA
>JBBMJZ010385481.1:0-15392 GCA_037833815.1 Zingiber zerumbet | reverse complement strand
ATATGGAGGGAGGTAAATGCAGGTACACAGGTGGAAAGTGCATGGCGGAAACGTTAACCCCAGGCAGTGACACCCTGAGGATCGATCCCTGGACCTTTCAGCCACAGAACCATGCACTCCCCATCTGTGCTACGCCCTGGGGACAGGATTTATTATATTATGCACCTATGGCTTGTGTACTTGTATGAATATCTTTTCATATTCGTGGAACCAGTACTAGGGCCCGTTAAGATAGCGAATCTATTTTTTCTACATAAATTAATCTCACTAACTTGTTGACCCAAGAAATGTGAGTTGGGTCCAATTCTAAAGGCCCACATAGTTCGTTAAGGCCCGGTTTGACTCGGTCCGTACGAGTATATAAAACCTACCGTAGCCGAAGAGAGCGAAACCCTAATACCTCATCGGTCCTTTTACTTCTTCGACGCGTGTGGCAGCCAGTGGAATTGGAGATTCGATCATTTCCTCGCGAACTGTGTGATATCTCATTTAATTTGTAATCTATTGGCTCATTTCGGTTCCTCCGACCACTTTGTCGATCGACTTGTTCAGATTCGAAGCAATGGCGACAGCGTACGCAGCAGCGAAGCCAGCTAAGATAGGGCTGGAGGAGCCCCGTGAGGAGCTGAACCGGATCCGGATCACCCTCTCCTCCAAGAACGTCAAGAATCTGGAGAAAGGTGAGGCTTTGCGATCTCGGTTACGTTAGTGCACTCTAGTTTTGGTGTTTGTTTTTCCATTGTATTTTATTTTTTATTTATTTTGATCGAGTTCGATGTTTTAGTGTGCGCGGATCTGGTAAAGGGCGCCAAGGACAAGGCGCTGACTGTTAAGGGGCCCGTGAGGATGCCCACCAAGGTGCTTAACATTACCACCCGGAAATCTCCATGCGGTGAAGGTACTGCTACCTCTCTTCTAGTTCGAGTTTGCCCTAATCATTTATAGTATATTTGTTTCTGTGTGACTATGATAATACAGTATTCTGATGTTGGTTAAGAAGACTTGCATTCTTCATTAATACATGTATCTATATCACTTCATTTTTTTCAAATACGAAATTTTAGTTTTTCTTTTTTCATAAGAGATTTGTAGGAAAGCATGGCCACTTTACCCTAGAAATCAGCAAGCCTTCTTAAAAATTTTCAACAGTAGTATTGAGTCACTTTAGATTTAATCATTTAATTGTCTTCGTACTTATCATGGAAATTCTGTGTAGTTAGATGTTCCTTATTTCACCAGAAAAAAAACCAAGCTCTCTAAAACTCATATTGAAGTATTGGTTTAGGTTTTTATTTGAATTATCATCATTAATTTGTTTGAGTCTTAACAGATGGATTGAGTCAGGCTAAACTGCTTATTGACTTTATGTCAGAGTCTGCAATCTTACTATATGATTGTGAAAACGATGATCAATAACAAACCAATTACTGTCCTAGTTTCATTATTAGTAACCGATGCATTTTGTTGTTTGATATTTCTGCAATTTTTTGTAAAACACTTGCCTTTTGGAAGAGGAACTTGACCAGAGACTCATTATTCTAGGAACAAATACATGGGATCGGTTTGAGCTCCGGGTACACAAGAGGGTAATTGATCTTTGCAGCTCTCCTGAAGTAGTGAAGCAGATCACCTCCATTACAATTGAGCCTGGTGTTGAGGTTGAAGTGACAATTGCAGAATCATAAGCCTTAGTCTATCCAATTTCAAGGCCATTTGGCTTCTCTTATTTACTACATGAATACCATCTATCCGCTAGATTATTATGCCACAGTTTGTAGTTCAGAAGCCTCTCTTCTTTCTTTAGGAGCCGTTTGATCTTTTTTTATTTGCTTCATTTCTTTTATTTGATCTCTCGAACTTGTAGATTTTTGTTCATGCTTCTGATGGTGTACCAAATATCCATTGCACAGCAAGCATAAGTGTTGTGTAGTAGAGTTTGATATAAATGCTAATTCATGTGTTTTTTCGACGCATAAAATTCTATTAGCCTCTTTGCTCATCAGAGGAATTGAGGCTATTTACTGATTTAATTATTTTTATAAATAGGTAATTATGGTAGGTAAGTACTGTTGGTTCAATTAATTTTAATCGTGAAAATTATTATTTTAAATATGTAATTGAGTTTATATATAGAGTCTATTTGCACGTTAAGAGTCTTAATCATCATTTCAGCAATTTTCTGAAAATCAAGGTGCTACTGTGGGTGCATTAAGCAACTTTCGCTCAAAATTTGAATCAGCATACCGACAATTCACATTAAGCAACAACTGTTGGTGCATTATGATGACTTGTGGACGTTACGCACGGTGAGGAGTGTTAGGTAAACTACTTTTGTGCGAACGAGAGGACCACCTAGCCCGATCAGTTTCATGGAGTAGCTACGTTTTCCTTGGCAAGAGGAGCTATTTCCTCCCCATCTATTCCAGCTTCACTACCTTCAACACCAAGGTTCAGCAGGAACTTCTCCCACTCCTTTGCAGGGCCCTGCCAAAAGGGACATTAAGGATACCCAATACGTTTAGGGACCTTTAAGAGGCAAGGCCTTACACAATAAATGAATAGTTGGGATTGACGATTAGAAGATGTACCTTCCAGGAGAGATCTTGAGCCATGCAGTTCTGTATCATCTCCGCAAAGGCTGGTGTCCCATACACTCTGAGGGCCTTCTTCACTGTTTTTACAATCTTTTCCACGTCTGATTTATCCACGGCATCGCACTGAACAAGGTAGCAGAGCTTATCAGAATCTTGTTGATGCATCTAGATTTAGGAAGCATGTCTATACCTCTACACTGAAGGGGCCCATATGGAAACCAGTGATGCCATCCTTTACCGTGTCAACAAGTCCGCCAGTGGTGGTACATATGGGAGGCTGCATCAAATTTCAGAAAGGGTCGAATGTCAAATACATAAAATAATTTTCTCAGTTCACTTTTGAGATGCTCAAGTTCAAAGATTAATGGTGAATAAGAAGAGGCAACATACAATTCCATATCTCATGCTCTGGAGCTGAATGAGACCGCATGGTTCAAATCTACTTGGAACAATAAGCATATCAGCACCTGCCATTATTCCATGAGCCAAAGGAACATTGAACTTCAGATGTGCTCTGAATTTGTCCGGAAACTTGTCCTCCAGCAATGCAAGTTGACGCTCTAACTTCTTTTTACCGGTACCCTATTATCATTCGCAATTAGCATGGTGATGTCTAAGTGTATGGTAGTCGAGAGAAGAAAAGATAGCCTTCTTACGAGCACTATAACTTGAACGTCCTCACTAATAAACTCTGGAATTGCTTCCGCTAAAATGTCTGAACCCTTCTGTTCTTCTAGTCTTCCAATGAAGGCTATCACAGGCATGTCTTTGTTGACAGGTAGTCCAACCTTGGCTTGCAAAGCCTCCTTGTTGAGAGGCTTTGCATCCATTACCTGAAACATCAATTGTGAGCTTCATGATGGAGCTAAAAATAAAGTCTGAAAAAATAAGACATTGACGCACCGTCTCTGCGCTGTAGTGTATTGATACGTATTTGTCTGTCAACGGATTCCACTCATTGATGTCCATTCCATTTACAATCCCATAGATGGTTTTCTTGCGCAGTTCATTGTCCAACTCGACTCCCTTTTCGATCCCTGAAACAAGCTCCTGGGCATAGTATGGGCTCACAGTCAACACTCGAGTTGATTCTATAATTCCAGCCTTCATCCAGTTAATTTTCCTCCCTTTCACTGGTTTGCTATAGCTGCAAAGCAAATATATCTGATTTTCTCCTTTCGCAAAAAACTGAAGCCACATGGTTATGGCTTACAACTCGAGATTATTAAATAATGGTGCATGATCAAGGAGCATACCCGTCGATGAAATTAAAAGAAGATTCAAATGTTTCAGGGAGATTGAGACGTGAAAAATCTGCCAAGGCAAACCGACCCTGATATGCAATATTATGAATGCAGAAAGCGACCTGAAACAAAGAAAAGAATTGCCAAACAATCAGTCACCTAATCAGTAATAAAGCTTGGAAAAGCAAGAACAGAATGGGAGTTCGTGGCAGACTGACTTTAGCATTCTTGTAGATTCCATAGGCTTGATACAAGGTTTTTAAGTAGCAAGGTAACGGAGCAGTGTGCCAATCATTAGCAATGAATACAACATCCTCCCCTGGATGAATAAGTGATTGTCAAAGATCAAAACAACTGTTAGGTATCATCAGTTCAAAAGCACATTGGCAGAAAGTATTCGCGAATACCATATGGTCCAGAAAAATATTTGCTGTTGTTGATATTCAGAACTCTTGGAGCTTCCAGAGCTGCCTGGAAGAGTCAATCCACACCTTTGTGAGAATCTTAATATAGCAAGAAATTTGAACTGAACTTAAGAAATCTTCAAAACAATTCAAACATGAAATACATAAGCCAATTAGCAAAAATTTTATGCCAAGTGATAGGAAAAGATAATTCAATGCGAAAGTGCACGCTTAATATTTTTGCACTTTCATGAAACTAAATGGTTCTGCAATTACTGATTGGTTATATGTCACCAGATGCTAATTGGTATCTTTCAGAGGTTGGCACACAAAAATAACTCAGCGGGAGCAATTTCTCATCAATAAAACTAATAGAGCTTCCAAAAGAAATCTATTCCTAGTGAAGTATATAAAGAAGACTTACTAGACACAAAAGGCAGAATCTTAGCTGGTTATCTTCATAATCAGTTCCTGTGTCAGGACCGTATATCTTTCCTCCAGTTTTTCCCAAAACCTTCAGAATGCAGATTTGCAGTAACGCTTTGTGCCAGTTCATATTAATAATTGGAGGAACTTGACAGTATTAAAAACAAAAAAAAAAATCAGTCATGTAAGAAAACCTTCTCGAGGAAGAAAGGGTGATCCACAAACACCCGATCAACTCCTCTTTTGTAGCAGTGGAAGAAGCGAACAGTTGCAATTCTATCACCAACTTTCAACTGCATGCAGGGACCATGATTTAACGAGAGATTAAAGAAATTGAAGAAAGACCATCTAAGTTTAACAAGGTAGTATGATACCTCAACTGTGACACTCGTATCCCATGCATCTTTGTATTGGTCATATCGCGGAGCCACAGTCATCACCCTGTGTCCGTTTGCCTGCGCATAAAAAGCTAAAAAGCATTAGTCAATCTGTTGCAAGGAGACTTAGGCACAAAGAGATAAAGCATATAAAGATTACAGCCATGGCTGGAGGCAGTCCTCCAAGAACATCTCCGAGCCCACCGGTTTTGCTCCATGGAGCCACCTCAGCACCAACAAAGATCAAGTTCATTCCACTTGCACAGACAACAAAGTGTCTTAAACCAACATGTCGGATCCCCCTCCTTGCTGGACTAGGTGTTGCCTTTGCGCATTGCATCAAACGTGAATCCATCCCGTTCCAAGATCTCAGTCCTCCAAAACTACTGGTATGATTGCTCAGATAGGGGATCTTTCTGATTTGGAAGGCCAAAGCCTCAGAAACACCAGCTCTATTGTAGCTGGAACATGGGGTTTTAGCAATGCAGTGTGATGCAGCCACAGTAGCCATGAGGGTATCCTCGCTGCAATAAAATGGATGCACGTTCAAGAACTTAATAGAACGAAAAGCATATGAAGTTATCTCAAATCACTGGAAAGCTTTGAAAAATCCAAAAAACAAAACCCAAAAATGTCCCCAAAGGGGTTCCTTCATCCTTGTACTGAAAATATTTACAACTTCCACTCTAATCTAGCATAACAAAGCGGAGATTTCTGTACTTACCAGACAATCTTTGTATCAACAGTTCGGGTTCTTTTGGATACTAGCCGTATGTGAATAACTTTACATATTTTATTTTAGAACCATAGAAACCATACTCAATTAATTAGATTATAAAAAGATGAAAACAAGGCACTAGCCATGAAACTGACACTGTAATCTGAGTTCAAATGTGGGAAGTTGAAACGACTGCATTAAAAAACGACAATACAGAAAATACGACGATTTAACAA
The DNA here is from genome assembly GCA_037833815.1 of Zingiber zerumbet. NCBI lineage: Eukaryota > Viridiplantae > Streptophyta > Magnoliopsida > Zingiberales > Zingiberaceae > Zingiber > Zingiber zerumbet. The sequence goes on along the minus strand of JBBMJZ010385481.1, from coordinate 9,393 downwards.
AACGACTTCCACCGACCAGTAGAAAAGAACAAAGATGGTCTAGTTTTAAATCAGAGAGAAGGAAATACACTGTCTGAGAGGAAGAACCATTAATCGCAAGGTTTTCCTTCAAAAACCTAAGGTAGCTAGAATCCGAGTTCTTCCTCGAGAAATCTTACACCGATAAGAACAGAGCGGAAGCAAAACTTCTAAAATAAAAGTAAACAACGAATTGCTAGTTTCAGATCGGCGAGGCGGGAGAAAGCGCCATTAATCACAATGATTTAGTTCAAGAACCTGAACTAGAATCGCTCTTCCTCGAGAAATTTTCCACAGATTAGAACGGAGCAGAAAATAAGTTTCCAAACAGAAAAGATCTACGAAAGAAATGTTCTAAGATTCAGATCGGAAGAGGAGAAAGAAATCAGTGACTATATTTTGCCAAAAAAATAAAAACACAACAAACTGCTCTAGTTTTAAGATTGTCGAGAAGGAAGAAATCAACTGCACTCACCGGCGAACTCCTCGATCGAAGGCGAAAATCGAGCGAGGAAGAGATGGCTCGTCCGCTAGCGATGGAAGTTCGTGAGTGAGGAAGATAACGAGGTGGGAGCTGTACTTATAGCCATGACTTCTGTTGGAGGGATGCCGAGGTGACACCTGGCGGCGTGTGAGTGGGTAGTTAATAACCGCCTTCAGTCCCGGGCGAAGCTCACGGTTCAAATATGCGACGCCAACGAAAGCGACAAATTCCGTGGCATCATCCTACGGACGTTTCTTGCTGCTCTGCGACGAGGAGGACTACAATTGTCCTCGTTGGTACGAAGTCGATTCCTCGATGTTTTATTTTCTGGTTTTACATTTCTTTTTATTTATTTATTTATTTTTTTAAAAAAACGTCTTCTATCTAAAAAAAGAAAACATAAGATAAGAGGACAGGAATTTATTCGCTGGGAGCACACAAAAATTGGACGGCCTATATATATTTGATTTGCGCACGTTGATATCTTATCTATTGGGCGGAAGTGATGGGATCCAAATAAAGCAAATAAAAATTGAACGAAATCAAATTTGCTTAATCGGCAAATACCATAAAGTAGTCATGCGACATTTATTAAGCAAGTTTAAGTAGCAAGACCCACAGCCTACAAAATCTAAAATAAGAAAAGCACTCGATAATTCCACACAAAACAGTTGATAAATTGTTTGATCCACAGTTTGTAAGAGTGAACAACAAATAGAACTCGAATTCAAGTAACTAAATTGAACAAACAAGAGTTGAATATGCCAGATAAAATTCGCTCATTGTCTGAAGCAACGCAGTGGTTTGCAGAATTTAAAGAAGACAGATAACACGGAAGCAACGGCCGTAGTTTGCAGAGTCTAGAGAATACAGATAATCTTGAAGAGGTGCAGACCTGCAACAACAAAAAAAAAAATATTGGAAAATCAAGGAATGAAAAAGCACATAGAAACATAGGTTTACCAAGTATTTTTTTTTTTTAATAAATTAAATGCAATCTGTAGATATCCAGACCTGTCTGACCATTCCATCAGACCTGACCCGTCTGATTGGCTAAGCTTCTCATTCAATTGATTTGTGTAGACTCAACCAACCAATCTGGCCCAATGGGATCGAATGGTCAATCTAATCTGATCAACCCATCCAACTCCATTGGTATGCCTGAACATTAAATCTACCTGATTGCCTAGTAACCTATCTACTCACCCGCAATCATTATATATGTTCTTATTTTTTAAATGGTTGGATAGAGTAAGAATATATATTATTTAGAGAATGTAATTGACATGGAATAATTATTTGAATAGCTATTCGTTAGGAATAGAGAATCACAATTTCATGGGAGCTAATATTTCAAGTTTAGTTTTGCAACCAAAATATAGAAATATTTACTTCATAGGAATTCATAAAGAATAAAATAGTTATTTCCATAACTAATCACACCATTAGACTCGCAATGTGTCCATTTAATGAGAAAATGAACTCCCTTTAGTCAGCACTTCTATGCATACTACAAGTTGTTTACTTGTTGAATTTATCATGTAAATAGTGGATTGCATGGAAAATATTTTAGTTTAAGCCAAAAACACATTATTTTCGACTACTTTGCAAGAATTGAGGTTTTAAAAATCACCTGGAATTATCAACTGGATCTCGACCTAGATCTTGATCTGGAAGCAAAATATTCATTGAAGTTAATTTGGAAAAAAAGGATGTTGATTTTCACATAAAAAAGATGAGGACTTGGTGCAGAAAACTACCTGGACGCTCTGGCTGGAGACTGAGACCTGGGTCGTGGAGATTCAGGTTTGGATGGTGATCTTGACTTAGCCTTTTCATATGATTTGCTGGATAAAATAATTAGAAATGAGTTACTATAGTAAAGAGAGATGGCTAAACGGTCAAAAATGAAAAAAAAAATTGCTTGAGCTAAGAATAATAATAATAAAAATATAGCTGGAATAGGTTTCAAGTCAACTAATGAATGAATATAAATTTACCTCCGACTCCTTCTAGGGCCTCTGCTTCTACTACGGCTTCTGCTTGGACTTCGGCTCCTTGACATACTTCTCTCATAGCTTTTCACCTGGAGAATATGAGGAAAACAATCAAATTATGTTTGATCTCTTTGTTTGTGTTGGATAAGATTGCGCATTTGACAAACAAACACATTTCTTGCTGTTTGTTTGTGTCAGTGAATCAAATGACACCATAAGATACATTCATCCTTCGGTTTCGTCAATTGTTTAAAATCTCGAGACATATAGGAGTTTCAGTTTATGACCGGAACGATACAGTTTTGATACTGTATCGTACCGTGCCAATATGATTTCAGTATTTTTGAAATATAAAATATTAATTAAAACAATTAATCTAAATATTAAAAAAATAAAATATTTTTTTTAAAAAAAATATGACTTCGAGGCATCTCTATATGGTAAATAAATAAATAATTTATTATATATTTTCAAGATCAAACAAATAATGTGATAGGATAGTTTCATTAGGATTTGATTACATCCGTTTATATTATCCTATTTATAGCTAAGAACCGATTGAAATTGACCTAAGTTTAATTATTAAAACCTAAGGGTGCGTTTGGTTTACATGTTTTCCATTTTCATTTTCCGGAAAACGTGCATTTTCTAGAAAATAGTGTTTGGTTTGCGGTTTCCACTTCTGTTTTCTAAAAAAAGATATAGCATTTTCTGGAAAAGTAGAGAATATCTAAAAGTCATTTTCTATTTTCTAGAAAGCGCGCGTTTTCCATAAAATGATAATAGAAACCGGGATAACCAAACGCTCTCTAAGTTTTTTTCACCTGCATGCTCGCGGGGGTCGCCACCGAATCACGGTGCCTTGGCGACCTCAGGGCGGAACCGCATAGCCCGCAGTGCCAGTGTCGGAACAATAAATTTCACCAGGCACGAAACAAAATTTTAAACCATGGTTTCGTCCATTAATCACAAAGAGGAGAAGAGTAGAGGTGAGATGAAAGAAGTATAATCGGTTTACCAATACTAGTGTACAAAGGATCACTAATTTCAATCGCGTCAATCTAAGTACAACTCCCAATAGCTAACCAAAAGATATACTTATTGACAAATGACGCAACTGGTTCCAACACGAAATGCCCTTGGAATATTATTTAACCTATATACTGAAAAAAATATAAAATTATAGGGTTGATTTAACTAGGATGGTACGAGAAATAATGCTTTAATCTTACGCATGACACCCACTATTAATAAGGTATACATTAGTCAAGGTGCTTGCAACTTGTTACCCTAAAAATTTAATTCAATTGAACTGACTTAGTAAGTCCAATAAGCTTATATTTGGAGGCAGACAGCTAAGTAAAGATGACTCATTTGAATTAATCTTAGCATGAAGCGTGCTAGTGTCAACATGGAACTGTACCAAAGCTGTACGTTCCAACTGGAGACCAAACCTTCGCCATGGAACAATACTTTAAACCTTACAAGACAATTAGGACTTCATTCTGTAATTCACATCTGCCATTTTGAAAGAACATACCCGGATGTAGGACCTCGAAAAGGGATTTTTAAATTCAGTGTCATCAAGCTTACGAATCTGGCAAGGGCATAAAAAAGGTAAATAATATTCATCAAATGTATTCCTAAGAGAATGGCAAAGGCAGAAGAAATGCTCTTACAGCATATTTCATGTCTTCAGAATTTGTATAATCCACCAAGCCCATAACACCTGGAGGAAAATTCAAAATTTTAACAAAGAAGTCTTATTTTTCCATATTCTTGTCGAATTATAGATAACGGTGTATGTATGTGTTTCAGCTTGTATTTCATATTATGGGCAAGATGATTGATTAGGGATGCTTTTGATGTAACAAGTTACCTGCATTACATCATTATACACACAAGAACATCCATATTTTCAAACTATAGGTGAGAATTAATCATGTTGTATACAAGTTATACCGAAAGATGATTACGCTCACCCCAAGCGCCTCTCATAGCTCGTCCCTAGGTTATGTGAAGGGAGGTAAATCACGGGATCAGCTTATAACCGACCACCAAGTGGCTAAAGGATGGTATGAGTTTTTTTTTCCCCGAAGGCATGCGCCCGCCCGTCCCCAGGCTATGTGAAGGGAGGTAAATCACGGGGTCCTTATAGCCGACCGCCAAGATGCTAAAGGATGGTATAAGTTTTTTTCCCAGCATGCGTCCGCCAAGAATTGACTGCTTGCCCCATTGTAGCAAAGCTGCCACCCTCTAACTAACTGGGCACCCCCGTGGGGACAATCATGTTGTCTACAAGTGATGCTATGACAGGTTGATAGTTTTTATGGCTCAATTAAAGTATTGTTGGTAAAACAAGACATCTTGATCAAAAAGGAAACTTGAGTTATCAGTAAATTGGCTCTGAGTGCAAAAAAAAATAAAAAGAAAATCAAATGAAATATGAATGCTTACCAAGATATCATACAAATTTATAATTGTAAACTGATCCTCCAGCATATCACTGGTAATATTTGGTCTCCCTTATCTTTCAGACCTTCAACTCATCAATTTAACTTGCTTAACAATTGAAGCTACCAATCGTCTTAGACCACATCCATTCCACCCTAACTTATTTTCTCTCTTTATCTGGCATTAACTACATGAAATATATCCCACTAAACGCTAACAAAATCTGCATTGCTATCTAGTAATAGTTAAGTCTTTTAAATCTCGTGTTATTAGATATGACACTCATAGTTCATAGATTAAATTTGTCTAGTGCTTAATAGTTCACGTCAACAAATAAAAATGGCTATCACTCAAAATTGAAACCATTGGCTAGTTTCTAATGTTTGTGAAATGCGCACAAGTATATACTGTGTGTAACAAGTATATATCAACAGACACCATGATCTTGGCTGTTCTCACATTTTTTGCAAGTACTAACTACCATATAGATGAAAGTTTATAATAGATTTTTGGAGCTTACCATCACCATCACGGTAAATCTGTGCAAAACATACATCTCCAGCCTTCCTCATGTGATCCTGGGATGACAAAAGTTGAAAGGTCAACAAAAAGGTAAACAATTGTTTGAAGTGTATACAGGAAGTTTCCATACCTTTAGATCCTGCCATGAAGCTGAAGAAGGAAGCCCCCTAACAATCACTGAAAAGTATAAAAATGTCAAATTTGTAATACATCAAATAGAAACCTAGCAAAAAATCTACGTATTAGCGGAAATCACCTCGATATTCTGAACGATGTGACGCTCCAAATTTGTTTTCTCCCCCACCACGCCGACTACCTCGTCCAACTGGAAATGATTGCCCTCGACCACCATGGGCTACCTCAACCTTCATGGAACAATGAGATAACCCAAAGTAATTATACAGAATAGCCACATGATACAAATGCTTATTACCCTAAGACGTTGTCCATCAAACTCATAGCCATCACGGCCCCTGACTGCATCTTCTGCATCCCGCGAACTTTCAAACTACAAAAACAATTTAAATCATAAGATTTGGAAGTGAAAAAACCCCGGAAATGTAATTAAAGTCCCAGTTAAAAGCATTTACCTCAACAAAACAATAACCAGGGGGTCTAGGTGGATTCTTCAATTGAATTTCCACTATGTGGCCATACTACAATGAGATTATATTGATAATATTATAAAAAATGCAATTCTAAATTCTGAGAAACAGACAATTATAATAACAACAAGATGCAAGACTGCATGTTGACACCATTAAAATACCCAACTCACAAATATATCTAATTGTTATCCTATACCTCTGGTACTAAAACTAGAGCTCAATGTGACATAATGATATATTTCTCCAAATTGTGTCAGTATATTGTATAATGACAAGATTGGACAAATTGTAGATAGAAAATATCAGAAATATCATTGTCAGAGAACCACCATATGGGAATTAATGATTGGAGATGATGCCTACAATACATTTAAAGCATACATTTGTCACCCATCCTCTAGAAGTTTATGGGAAGCATGTGCTTGGAGTTCAAGCAGCAACTAGCAGAGTTAAATGCATAGATGAATTATTATCGACTTTAAGACTAGTTCAAGCATCGATTAGAAAAATGACATGATACATATCAAACAGCTGAAGAAAGTTTCTTTAGATAGAAACCTTGTGAAATAAATCTTCAACTTCTGATTCCCGTATATCTATAGGGAGGTTGCCCACATAAATTGTACGACTTAGTCGAGAACTCATGGTTGCCACTGTAAATATAGTCCCTATAAAAAAGCAATGTTTAGATATAAAAAAGGCATAAAATTAAACTTGCATCAGGTTAATCCCCAACTTCCATTGATGCTGATTCAAATTGATAAGGACCCCCTTTGACTTTTGAATTAAAGATGAAAAAGGTCAAAACTGTGAAGCAAACCAAGAAAGAAATTCTTGATGCGAATGGTGCTCCACAAGCTCCATTGCCCAAGCCCTCCAAAATGCTCAACAGCAATAACCAATGCAAATTAAATGTTGGATAAACCATCCACTTCAGCTCTCCTCTGTGAAAGCAAGAACCCCTCAAATGTCCTAAAAAATCCAAATAGATTTCTCCCACTCCTCTCTAGGACTATTGACAGCTCCAAAGCTCCTATTTCCAGCATCCAATGATCTATCATAAAGGACATATGGGTATCATGGCATAGAAATGTTTGCAATATATTTATGCATTTACCTATAAAGTTTTCTTCAAAAAAATGAAGATATTGAGACCATAAATAAGTAAACTAACATTTAATCTAGCTCTGATTTGATTATCATCACAATAGTAGGTCTAATATTGTCAATGAAAAAACAATAATCCCGGGTGTTGAATTCCTGGAAACACAGGATCCAATATATTCAAATAATGTAAAATGTCTAGTGGCAGTCTAAATATAGGAAAATGCATAATCAAGTAACTCTATGTACTAGCAGAGGTTAATAGAGTGATTTGAGCTAATTCTTCATGGAAAAGCACTCAAAACAGTTTGTTACTGGAAGAAGACAATGAGGATGTTGCGGGATGAAACATACTCAATCACAATAATAAATTCCATCGGGAAAGATTCTCACGGATTATTACAAATTTTAGAAAACTACATTAAGCAACGCCACAGCAATCGCCGGTGGAGGGGAGGTTGTGCCTGTGAGACAGCGCAAAGGTAAGGTGGAAGAACAGGACTTCCAAATATGATATCAGACACTGCGTGCATGGGAAACCTAGAGACGCAACGATCAGATCGAGAATTGGCGGAGGACGATTCACATGCGAACAACGGTAGATACAGAAAAACAATAAGGAGCAAAAATTAACGTCCGAAGAAGGCAAACCGATAAGGAAAGCAGGAACACTACACGACGAGCAACGTCCCTGATCGCTCCCGCCGTAATCGTCGAGCAAAACCAAACGAAATGCCGATGCGGTTTGCGTAGCTTGCGCAGGCGTCGACCTAGGGATGGAGCGAGCGTGACAAGCACGTGCTGACGATTTGGGCCTAGCAACAAGCCTATAGTCCGACCCACGCATAAAAGATTATAATAGAAATTTTATAATGCTGCCTTTTTTTTACTTAAATCTTCATAAATTTTCAGTTTTGTTTTATAAAAGATAAATATTATATATATGATAAAAATAACTGGCGTGGTAAACTCAGTTAGTTTCATTCATTATTTTTAAGGGTGATTGGTATAGTTAAATTTTTTTATAGGTTATTAGGATAAATTGAAAAATATTCACAGCGAGCGGCTAAAAAACACAACATCTTTTGTTTGCACATCCCATTTAGAGAAAAAAATTCCTATAACGTGCATGACTCTAGCTAAATTGAAATCTATTTTTTTTTAATTCATCTCGAATTCAAATTTTAATATATTATTAAATAGAAGAAAGCGTACAAGTCCAAATTTTATAAAATAAGAAAATATTTTAATCCTAATAGTTATCTTTCTAAATTTATTTCAATCAAATAAATCATAACATATTTAATCTAATCCAGTCATGCCTAATTTATTGGCACTCCCCTTCAAGTTACGTCATGCACAACTTGCTAACTTGTGTTTCAAAGAGTCGCCTTGAAAGATCCTTGGTCAAAACATCTATAACTTGTAGTATGGTTGGAACAAATAAAGTGTTGTTCCATTTTCTAACTTCTCTTTTATAAAGTGTTTTATCAATTTAATATTTTTCATTCTATCATGTACAACTGGATTATGAATAATACTAATAGTTGTATTGTTATCATAGTTTATTGGTCTTTTTAGTTCATGCAAAACTCTCTTTAGCCAAAGAATCTCACATACTCCTTGAGTTATTGTTCTAAACTCAACCTCTACAGTGCTTCTTATTTCTCCAAGTTATCAGGTTGCCCCACACAAATATGTAATACCTTGAAGTTAACCTTCGATAAGTAACAGAGCTTGTCCAGTTTGTATATGTATATACTTCAATACCTCTTTTCTCATCCTTTTTGAAGAAAAGTCTCTTTCTAGGTGTTTCTTTTGAATATCTTAGAATTCGGTAAACTGCATTCAAATGTTCTTCATATGGAGAATGCATGAATTGACTGATCATGCTAACTGCAAAAGTAATACGTTGATGAGTATGAGACAAGTAAATTAATCTCCCAACAAATCTTTGACATCTTACTGAGTCTACTAGAGTGTCATTTTTTATATCTCCTAGCTTTGCGCTCACTTTAATTAGAGTATTTGCTATCCTACACACACTCATCTCATTTTCCTTTAAGATGTCGAGAATATATTTTTTCTAAGACATCATAATAGATTTCCTTGATCTTGTTATCTCTATTCCAAGAAACTACCTTAGTTGACCCAAGTTTTTAATTTCAAATTATTTGGCTAGGTTTGCTTTCAATCTGCTCATCTC
>JBBMJZ010385463.1:0-15396 GCA_037833815.1 Zingiber zerumbet | reverse complement strand
CTGTCCCTAAACAGAGATACGTCCTCACAGTCACTCTCCTCCAGTGACTTACCTTTACTTACCTTTTGCCAGATATCCGGTCAGCCCGTCGACCAGTCTGAACTTTGTGCCAGCTATCCAGTCGGTCCGTTGACCTAGTTGGACTTCCCTAAAACACTGAGTTAGCACAATAGATAAAACAGTACAGCAAAATAGTATTAACAGAATTCAAGATTCACTGGTCCGGTCGACCACGCGCAGTCGACCGAAAACCAGTTGGTCACATATAACCTAGGGTTATCTCCCCCTAGGGTTCCCTAGCTTTACTCACTAGAACTTCCATTGTCCGGCTTCACTCACCAGGACTTCCTCAACCTAGCTTCACTTGTTATGGCCCGACTTCACTCACCAGGACTTCCACCACCTAGCTTCATTCACTAGGGTCCGACTTCACTCATCAGGACTTCCACCACCTAGCTTCACTCACTAGGGACTGACTTCACTCACCAGAACTTCCACTTTACCTAACCTCCAGTTAGGACTTCTCCTTGTTAGTCATTTAGTCCTGACTAGACTACTCTCTTCTAAACATCAAGTCATGTTTGGATTAACCCTTGGTCAAACTGACCAGACTTGGGTGTATTGTCAAACATCGAAACCCTAGAGGTCAATTGCACCAACATAAACAACCCGTACTCTCATACTGTCATGGTTACATTGATCTTACCGATATCCTGCATCTTCACGTTCCAGAATAGGTGGAGAAGGTTCCCATAAATGGCGTCAAATTGATCCTGTTCAGAATCTGAGTCAGACGAAGGTCGGCAAAGGTGGCATCGGTGTTGATGGAAAGGCAACTTTGACGCACCCTGTGTATGTGCGCTAGAAAAGCGAACCCCCATGTGGAACCAAAGGTCTATAGTAACAGACCCGGTGGTACTTGGGTCTTACATACACTTAGACAAGCACACTGAGCATTAGAGAGCAGAAACCAGGGAAAAGTCCTCGGCGTAGGCCCTCCGACACTCAAGTCAGGTCCTTTTCCTCAGCAAAGTAGTGTACGAAAGAATGAAAAAAGAACTATTGAAGATGTGTGTGAATGTGAGCGCACTTGGCCAATGAACGCTCAAGTCAGGACCTCCCTTTTTATACGACTCTGCCCGACTCTTAAGCCTGATCGCTGCTAGATAATGTCGGGTGTCAGGGTATGTTGGGTGAGAGAGGATGTCTGACAACCTCCCATTGGTAGAAGGAAGGTTCCATTCTCAGTGTGTGGCAGAACACTTGAATATTCGTTGACTTACAACAATTATTACCTGACAGGAGGTTATGATTCTCTGACACGGTTCTCACTTAACGTTATTTGTCCCGCCCAGGTTAATACTACAAACAGTTCGAGATGATTGCTCAGATGTGCCGCAAGGGTTAAACCTTGATGAAGAGGATGAACTGTGTCAAATCAATCGGGGCTCATTTGAGACTGTGACCAGGGACCCTGCCTTCATGACTTAACTGTTAAAGAGGTGGTCGGGGGATGTCTGGTAGAGGTGCCAAGGCCATATGTAAAGCCTGAGCTGGAGAAATCCGATCAGTAGGGGGCAGGCCAGGAACTAGTCCAAACCCCGTGCCAGGGCTTAGACCCGCGGTCCCGCCTACTTATGACCGACTGAAAATTATACGGCTGGTGACACGAAGAGGTCTAACTCTCATCTTGACGGTTGACTGTCACGTGCTCTTGACTATTGACTTTTTGACTTTATCAGATCCATCATTTACACACCGTATCATATCACAATATATTTATGTGGACTTATGATGTGAAATAGTTACGTGGAATTAAAAGTTTGAAAAATCCAAAATGTAATTGATATTGGAATCTTATCCATTCATTTGTGGCAACAAAAAAACAGGGTGAAGTTGCATATTCTTCTTCGTTTGTTTCTGGAGTCTTATTCAGTTTTGAATTAAGAAACGCTGTTGTTTTATTTCCTTTCGTTTATCAACTCGTCTTGATACAAATCGCATCGGTTTTAAAAAGAAAAACTAAAAGGGTTTTTTTGAGAAAATTGTTTAGAGGTGGATGAGGATGGAATCTGGTCTGCTACTCTCGTGGCCACCCATTGGCCGTGATGGAGCCCGCACGCTTTCTCACCGGACCGCAAAACTTGAAAGAAGTTCCAGACGGCTACCGTACGCCACGGCCACCACAATCTCCTCCCTCTCATGGCAGCCGCCGCCAGCACCACCACCACTCGTTCCTCCTCTATTCCGCAATAATCGTCTCGTTCATTCCTTCTCTTGCTTCACTTCGTGATGGTTCTCCCCTCCCCTTATTTGTCCCTCGCTAGGAGGCACGTCGGCGGCGCATCGGCCTTAGCTTCCTCCTCCTCCTTCCAACTCCGGCGGATAGCCCTCCGGCTGCCGCTCCGCTTCTACCCTCTTCCAGATCCATCGGAGGCAGGTCGTCTGACGCTGCTTAAGAAGCATTCTCACCACCTCCCCCGCGCTACTCTATCTTCCTTCTCGAGCGCAGGCGATGGGGAGGAACCCGTGGCGGAACGGAAGACACCAGAGGAGGAGGAGCTCCCGGAGATGGCGAAGGCTTTCAACATCTCGTCGCGGACGGCCACCTCGGTGTGCTTCCTGATCGCCTTCGCGGCGCTGGCGCTGCCGCTGGCGATGCGGTCGCTGGCGCAGGCGGCAGGCGCCAAGGCGCGGGCGCTCACCTACCTCACCCTTCTCGCCGGCTTCTACATGGCTTGGAACATCGGCGCCAACGACGTGGCTAACGCTATGGGAACGTCGGTGGGTTCCGGGGCCCTCACGCTCCGCCAGGCCGTGCTCACCGCCGCCGTCCTCGAGTTCTCCGGCGCCTTCCTGATGGGAACCCACGTCACCAGTACGATGCAGAAGGGGATCCTCGTGGCCTCTGTTTTCCAGGGGAAAGACACTCTGCTCTTCGCTGGCCTTCTCTCTTCCCTCGCAGCCGCCGGCACATGGCTACAGGTCGCATCGTTCTACGGATGGCCGGTCTCCACCACTCACTGTATCGTCGGAGCCATGGTTGGTTTCGGGCTAGCCTTTGGCGGAGTAGACGCGGTGTTCTGGTCTTCCCTGGCAAGAGTGATTTCGTCGTGGGTCATCTCGCCGGTCATGGGAGCCGCGGCCTCGTTCTTGGTCTACAAGTGCATCCGCAGGGTAAGCTTCTCATCGCCGGAGCACTAGTTTATGGATTCTGAGTACTTACTCGTGATTCCTCTTTCAGTTCGTATACAGCGCCCAAAATCCAGGGCAAGCGGCTGCGGCGGCGGCGCCCATTGCAGTCTTCGTCGGTGTCACGGGCATTTCCTTCTGTGCCTTCCCCCTAAGCAAAACCTTCGCCGTTTCGCTTGCTCAGGCCTTGGCCTGCGGCACAGCCGGCGCGCTCATCGTCAGCAAAGTAATCCACAAGCAACTCGGCCACCTCCTCATCTCGGAGGCGAAGAAGGGGGAGATCACCGGAGAGAAACCGCACCGGCAAAACGTGAGCTTTCTCGCCGACATTGCTGGCCCAACCGGCGCGCAGTTGGAGATCGTCTACGGTGTGTTCGGTTACATGCAGGTCCTCTCCGCCTGCTTCATGTCCTTCGCCCACGGCGGCAACGACGTCTCCAACGCGATCGGCCCGCTGGCCGCCGCCCTCTCCATCCTCAACCACGGCGCCTCGGCCGCCTCTGAGATCGTCGTCATCCCCACCGACGTCCTCGCTTGGGGCGGTTTCGGCATCGTGGCGGGGCTCATGATCTGGGGCTACCGTGTCATCGCCACCATTGGGAAGAAGATCACCGAGCTGACGCCGACGCGGGGCTTCGCGGCCGAGTTCGCGGCGGCGTCGGTGGTGCTGGTGGCGTCCAAGCTCGCACTCCCCATCTCGGCGACCCACACGCTCGTCGGCGCTGTCATGGGCGTGGGCTTCGCTCGGGGTTTCAACAGCGTGCGCGCAGAGACCGTCCGCGAGATCGTGACTTCCTGGGTTGTGACTATTCCGGTCGGCGCAGTTTTGTCGGTCGTCTACACAGTAATCTTGACCAAGCTGCTCTCCTTCTTGATTTAAGCTCACTTTTTTTTTGTGTGAAAAAAAAGAGTTAAACCTCGATTGCCATTCTACGAACAGTTCAGGTGTCCAGAAGCAGAGATCGAGGATGACATAGCAAGGTTGGTCAGTGTACAATTAAATCCAATTTCTATTTCATGTGATCGGCTTCTGTGTTTACTCTGTCAAGAAAGTAAGTTTGAAAAAAAAATAACACTATCTTTCATTTACTTGGTTAAGTGTGAGGAGAATAAAGGAGTGGAAGTTATCTTCATCGATCGTCTCAAAAGACGACCCATCGACCCAGGCACAGCCTAAATTTCTGCACGTGCAATAAGCTAAGTGGTATAAACTCTAGAGAAAAAAAAAAGCTTCATCAAAATTTACATGCATTATGTTTTTTTAAAATGCAATTAAACAGCAAATGCTTCATAAGGTATCGACATTAGATTGTTAAGAAACATTGTAGTACTTCCCTCAAGTTGAAGGTTCCAAGCGGATTGCAATTGGAACAAGTCAACTGCTTGCAATAAATCTATACGTCTACAAAAATGTAGCGACCAGTTTAAGATGATGGATTTATGCTTATCCTATTTAAATTTTTATATCAAGAAATTTGCAGTGGTATTCAGGAAACCAAATAAGTGATTAAACGCTAGCTGATAGCGTTTCGGTTTCTTGAAAGAAAATTGATGCTTGGGAACTTCCACAAGGATCGAGAAGAACTTGGCGATGCAGTACTGTTGAATTGTTCAGTAGAAGTCCCATTTGAAACTTTAGAAGTGTTTCCTGGAGAAATAGTTACCTTAGAATTTCCCTGTTTAGTAGTGTTTGAAAAGCCCTGCAAATCCTGAGAAATCACAATTTCAAATGATAAGTTACAAAGGTGGAAGTGGTTTGAAATCAAAATCAGATATGCTTTTGCGGCAAGTGGAGTAGTCTTGCCTCAGCAACAATATCCAACAATTTTGATGGTTGATTAACAATTTATTGGCAGCTAATCATGATATTATATTTAGTTTTTGTCTATTTTAAGAACATAGGAATAGAACAGGCTGTCAAATTAAGAACCAATACGAGCAATCAGACCTTTAGTCCTGAAGTGGATACAACTGCTGATGAATGCAGAACCTGAAAAGCATCAAATTATCGACATATGATGGTTGTTGGAGCAGCAACAGGAAGTTAACAATAATATAGAGAGATGTTTACCCTGGGATTCCCAAGAGGTGTAGATGGTATAGACAGTAATGGTGATTCTGATGATGACACTGATTCTGTGGACAATGGTGTTAAAGAGAGTGCCTGCTTTGGGGATAAGAAACATTAACAGAAAATTGACAATGGAGTATAGTAAAAGAAAATCAAGAAAACAGAAAATACCGTGACAGCAGTTGTTTGTGGAAATTCAATTGTTCGCTGTGGTGAGTCCTGAAAGACAAAAGGTGTATTCCAAGCAACCAATAAGAATTGATGTTTCAACTGGAAATTGATTAGGCAGCATGCAGGCAATACAAACATCTTATCAAGTGCTCATCTAAGAATTTTACTCACCTCCACCTTGAGACAATACCCAAAGTCAATCATAAACTGAATAGCCTATTCACTACCTGAACCCAACACAAAAGGAGCATAAACCTAAAAGGAATTCAGCCATTAATCTCTAGACCAAACCTGCTTAGTGTCACTAGAACCCAGATTATGTAGTTTGCATCATTGTTTGAATGCACAAATTCAGCAAACAGCCGCCATCCTGGAACTGAACCCCCTCTGTTTCTCCACGTTGCTTCTCCCCTTTACTGCTACTCTGCCACCCTCCATTGCTGCTCCACAACTTGCAACTGAGATAGATTCTCCCACTGAATCTAGTTTTCTGGTATTTCCCTTTTCCTTCTTTTTCCTACTCTCCCATTTGCCTCACAATTTGAATCAGGTGAAGAATATGACTGATCCATCATACTCTCTCTATTCAAGATGGATTGCTCATATGTTTGATTAGCACCCTAATCACTTGTACTCAACCAGGTTTATAGTTCTACTTGCATGATATGGTATTCACCAAACAATTAAGAAAATGATTAACTTTGAACCTTTCATATTTATCCCACTTAAACAACAATCATTTGATCAGAAGAAAATTAGAAAATTTGTTAGATTAATTATTTGTCAATAAGCTGATGAAAACAATCAGCTAGCCAAACTATAGAGTAACACAATGCAGTCACACACAAATGAAATTAGACGAATTTAGCTTGCCTGAATATGTTCTTTATTCCTTCCTTGCTCTAATTTCCCAACAAACTGGCAAAGATCATAGACTCCTCTCAATGTCGAGTCCTAAATAAACAGTGTTATCAAATAACATCAGAATTCAGACAAATTAAACAGAAAACTGTTATGAATACCTGAGTTCCTTCAATCCGATCAAGCTTTGACCTCTGATGCAGAAAGAAGCCAGATATCAGCATGTGATCTTACTGGAAGTATTTCCTTAAAATAACTTAGTTTTTTACAGTGAATAAATGCAAAGTAAACAGAAAGCACCAGAGTCTCAACAGCACACTGGACAGATTCTATATCAGAACAAACCAAACTTAAGTCCCCATTTAGCTCCGACACCTACAGATTATTACAAGATATTCAACCTTATCTGTCAAAGCTTTTGAAAGACATCAAAGTACAGAAATATAGTGTCACACCTCCAACTTGGTTGCCGTGGCAAGCTCCTTGCACTCCTCCAAGTTACTATCTACATGGTCAATCTTCGAAGATAAATGTCGCCTAGCAGCCTGTCAATCAGCAGTTTATTAAGTAAAAAAAAAAAAGCACTTAGAAAAGTTGCCAAACATACTGAAGTTATGCAAGAAATTTCCTGTTGTTAGAAATATTGCTATTCAGCAAAACTTATCAAAATATTTGTCTGTGGGTGAGGATGGGAAGGATATATATATCATTATATACAAAATATTCTAAACTAAATCCAATCAGGTTTAGAGTAGCCTTAATCGAGCAAGGCAGAGTGGGTGTTGATTGTTATGGCACAAATTGTCATATCTACTTCCAGTTTGTATAATTATGGAACTTTTAACATGCTAAGGGATAGAAATTCTTACTCTGGAAAAAGTATCGGGAACATTATTATTGCACCTTGCCGTGAAGCATAATTTAGACCCAAGCATACGTTACAATGAAAATGGCAGGTACATCCTTTTTGTAGTATTTATAATTCACATAATGCAAAAATGAAATGACAGAGCATAGTAATTCCATAATATTTTTTTTATAAATAAAGATTCAAGTAAATTTAAAAGGAAAAAGCATACCGAAACAGATGATGAAACAAGATCTAACTGTCTGCCAATGCGATTGCAAGTATCCGAGAAGCCACGCCGAGTAACAAACATCAAATCTGAAAGTTTCCATCCCTAGGAGCAGTAAAAATTAGTATTTAGTTTGCAAAGTTAAGAAAGAATATCCTAGGGATACTTCAAATGGTAGTACAAAGGATTAGAATAAGAAGGGAAAATATAGAAACAGCATAGCCAAAATATCCTATCCAATATTCATCATAGGAACAAGTTATTGGATTACCTTATTTTCCAGATCTAAAGCCAAATAAACTTGGATGGAGTATTAAATCGCTTTCCTACAATCTAACAGTGATACAGTGACAAAAACCTTATTTTTTCCTTATACTCATCAACTATTTCTCTTAATACTAATAGATACTATAGTGCCAATGGAAACTTATACTGCCTCTGTACTGTTCTTTGTATCACATACTTCCTTAATCTTGAGAGGTTGTCCTTTCTTAAAAAGTTCACAAATAAAAATTTAGAACCAAGGGTGAATAACCATTGTAGTACACCCTGCAAAGAGTAAATCACTATTCACATATAAGAGTTGCATAATGATTCATATGACTAGTTGTGATGCCAAATAACTGTAATGTAATTAACTCAAATAAACATTAATGTAAAATAAGAAAGAAAAGTCAGAAATCTAAATACTATAAGCCATGGAGATAAAGTGCACTAACCAGAATCTTATAATTAAGCTACTGACTAGAAAAAAAATAACATTTTACTTTGTTCATTAGGCATAAAGAAAATAGTATTGAAGCTTCAAGTGCAAACCATTATCAAAAACTAGTTAAGTAAAATGTTTGTCTTGGCTTTGTCTATGCCCCATGAGGCCCATGACAACCCTAAATACTCATGAAATGTTAGGGGCATAATATAAACTGCTAGCAATCATGAAATGCATCTCACTAAGGATAGATAAACTAGTCTGCTCAGTGCCAAAACAAAGCAAATGAGTTCAACAATCATGACACCTTACCATAACTGACTCTAGTAAGAAGACAGCATGGGGTTGTGTGTTCCACTCTTTCACCAAGAAATTACAAAGAAATAGGAATGCATGAAGATAAACTTCCATAAAGGCTAAAAGAATGAAGTTTGTTATCGCTGATCCTTAGTTAATTGATCTAATCCTTGGGGAGAAACAAGAAAAATTACCTTCCACCATATGAAGACATATCCAAGAGCTCCAACAACAATGACAGTTGTAACACCAAATCTTGCAGAACCTGCAATTTACAACAAATACATATAGAGAGATAGATATAGATATCAAAAGAATGATTGAAAAACACAAATAAATAAAACAGCAAATACAGTCAATAATAACATGCAACTTAATAGTAGACTCTGATTGTTACAGCAAATAGAATCCGGTAAGAGAACTGAAATTATCAATTCCCAATAGCACAAAGGAAAAAAATTAACATCGTGTATTTGATGACTCGACCAGGGGATTAAATTATGAATTAGCTGGTTCCTACATATCAATTTGAATACTGAGTTGTTTAGAACTCTATACCAATCTGATGAAACTAACAAAAAAAGATTAGCAAATTTCCTATATCAATGTAATTAGAGAGTAAGGGAATACTATTGGCTAGGATATATCAGATAGATTTCGTCAATAGTGCTAATACTGATTAGCATAGAGAGGAAAATAGAAGGATTCTTCATAATTAAAGTTACCCATTCCATAACAAACTAGACACTTTTATAGACTACCAAATCACTGTTAATGACACACTAGGAAACAAGTCAACCAACTAGGAAAATAATCACTGTCAATTAACTACCAAATCAAAATAGAATTACCAACTACTGATTACCCAACAACTTAAGACAACTCCATAACGATTAAATTTCCTAGTTTGTATCACACTAAGTAAGCACTTATCGGTCCAAGTAAGCACTAAATTGTATAGCAGGCTATGGATGGTATGAATGGAAAATGGATATTTCCACAAGAACTAAAAGGAATACGCATACAGCAATGGTAGGGAAAGGACCACCAGCAATGGAGACCAAAAAAGTCTCATGGTATTATCTTGACCATATTTTGAATTAAAAGCCACAACCCAATCAGAATTTAATTTAAAAAGGGACCCTTGAATTCTTGACAAGAGCCAACCTAACTCAATTTTGATTAAACATATTAAAATTTGGAGAACTGTAGATATAAAACATATTAAAAAAACACTGTAACGAAGAAACTGAGAGCTCACAAACACAGATTTTTTTTCTCTGTAACCTAAAATAAGTTCTCATGTTCAGATAATAGAAAAATCTTGAACTAAAAAACCAGGTTGATTTGAACCAAAAACAACCATATATGACCAGCAAGCATCACCGCATATTGATTGGTATGAAGCTAAGAAAAGACTTGCAAATGGAGATTTCTTGGAAAATGAATCACTACATGACAGGCAGCATATCTGAACTACTCATTTTGAATCCACATCAACCTATTAGGCATCAGTGCATCTAAAGGCGCAGAGAGAATGAAAATTTTAACAGCCGAAGTAGGAAGATAAGAAAATAGATGTTAGAGATAAAAAATTGAATTGCTATGCCTCCACACATCTACAATCCATAAGTATTTTTGTTTAAGCAGTGATAACCAAATCTTTTCCTCTTTTCTTGATGGGTACAGGTAACCTAGTTAACCTAATATCAAATGGCCATTGATCAAATATGAAACAGATCCAGATCTAATATTCTAGTATTCATCAAGAGCATGTAGCAATATGAATATACATACATGCACGTGCGTGCACACATACATATCTTACTGAGTTGCAATACTTTGTTTGAAAAAAAAAATCCTATTTTCACCACACTTTCTATTCTTTATTATTGTATGTCTAGGAATACTTGATGTTACATCTTGAAATGCAACTCGGGACAAGACATCTCCCTATGGTGCTAACCCAACAGATACAACGAAAAACTACAGATAAGTGACAAGGAGATTTTTAACTTCTTAATTGATCAGAATGTCAATGAATAATAAATCGATCATTGTAACTACAGGGACTAGATCATTTTTCAATCAGATTCCAGATCTAAATTCTATGTGTGTGTGTGTGTGTGCACGCGCGCGCGCACAAGTGCATGCATGTGTATGTGTGTATCAGAATTCATACAATCTAAGCCATGCCCTAGTAACTTTGCACATAAGCAAGACGGTGTGAGAAACAAACAAATAGCAAAAACGCAGAATGTTGTGTGTTGCATATTACAGATGTCAAAAGAAATTTTACAAAGGTTAAGAAATGTGAAGAACCTGGTCCTCCACCAGTAATGATTGTAACTGATCTTGAGGAAGCCAAGATTTGCAACTCCTCTCTAAGAGTATTGACCTGAAAACAGTGATACAATCATATCATCAGCTGATCATAAATCTCCTACTAAACGGGCAGGAAATCATGCATCATACTATCATCCAACATCTGTTGAGATGTCCATTAATGATTAAGCCTGAAAACAAACTGATTTGAACCAAATCCTTTTGGCTTAAAAGGTTTGGATCATTTTAGTCCAGTATTTATAGAAGTTTGGTCTTTCAATTGGTAAAAACAATTTGAATTGATTTGTTTTAGTTTGGTTTGATTAAATGAACAATATTTTGTATTTGAATTTCTCATGTGTTTACTTGGAAGGATGAGAGAAAGGAAAGATGAGATAAGGGAGGAGAAATAAGTGAGCAAAAGAAGAATTTACCTTTTCAAGTTTACTAGGGAGAATGGAAAAAAGAAATTGATAAAATAAAGTAATTGGACGACCACTACTAGCAAATCATGTAACTAGTCAATAGTTGTTAACCAATTTTTCTTATCAATGGCTAGTCAATCAGTAAATGAGGCCAATGGCTCTTTTTCTACATTTTTTTCAATTTCATTAGCCAATCAAGGAGAAAAAAAAAACCAGAGAATGAGGATCCTTCACTTTTCTTTCACTGCCTCTTTACCATCAAGTGACAAAGGAAAATCAACCAATTCTATGTCATTTTTTTCTTTCCTCTCTCTTTCCTTAAACTTTACTCTCAAAGTAAATAAATTTTTAAGAGGGTCAAAAAATCCAATTTAGTAATTAATGATAAACTTTGGGTAAGATATATCCCATAGTTGTTAAAAGAGGGCCTTTCCCTCGCTTAAGTGCAAAGCGCAGTGAAGTGCATGCCTTGCGCTTTAGAGACCTAGAAGTGCACGAGATCTCTGAAGCGCGTGCTTTGCGCAAAAGCGCAAGCATTCTCTTTTACGCAAAACTTTTCTTCTTTTTTTTTTAGTTTAAAATCCTAAACCCTCTTTAAATCGATCATTAAGTCGATTGATCTACCTTTCACTGCCAGAAGGGTCTATCTCTCGATCATTGATAAGAATCTTCTTTTCTATTAATTTTTTTTGCTCTTTGGCATTTCTCCGACATCTCGGAGGCGTCGCGATGCCCGCGGTTGCTGTGTGAATGTGGACAATCGAAAACTTAGGTCTGCAAATTTGATTAATTCAATCCACTCCTAATTTAAATTGGATAGTTCGAATATGCTTTCATAAATCCTAATTAAAGTATCCAAATATATATATATATGTACATGTATATATATGTATATGTACATGTATATATATGTATATATATATAACATATTTAAAATTTAAAAAATCTAATAAATTTTATTAATTCATATGAATCAGATTTATATTTTGATAATTGTAAGGTCTCACGAGCGATAAATTAAAGAATTTACTTACAAATTTCCAAAGAATGTCACGAGCGTTAACTAAGGAAGGTATCTACAAAATTTCCTATGAATTATAGAATTTTTTGGAATTTATATGACACATTTTAAAGGGATAGACCTATTAAGTTTGATGGAAGTCAATGATACCCAATTAATTGGGAGTTGATGGAACTAATTACCCTAAGTTAGAATTAATAACCCTAAGTATAAGTATATAAGGTTCGGCCAAAATCCCTTGTCGCACTGTGCTCCCCAATCGCCGTCGCCTCTTCATCTCGTCACCCACACCAATGGCGACGGAGCTCTCCACCAGTGTCTGAGATCCGACCAGGCGTCGCTCCACGCGGGCGGTTTCTTTGAGGGCGTCGTGATCGGGCACGGCAATCACCAGCCATCTCACCGACTGCGCAAAACGGTTCGGCGAGGGTTTCCGCCGGAGGAAGTACTATGCAATTATGTTGGCACGAGGTATGTGAGGTGAGGATTTGGTGCTTGTGAGGGTTGATGTGCTTGACTACTGCCCGATTGATTGTCAGTGTCACGATTCGAGTTTCCTTGTTGTTATTGCTCTGTTGTGTGTTCTTTTCCGAGATTTACAATGGACCTTGATGTTCGTAACTGGGAAGGGGTTAGTTTGGCTTCGTCTTGATGATTTGAATCGGGGATCAAGTTCTGGGTAGTCTTTGCGGGTGCATTTCCTCCATGTCGAGATGATCCAGGGGGTAAGGGTTAAACGCTTTGAAGAAGTTGATATGCTTCATTTTATGTTGTGCGATTTTAGGAGTAGGTTGCGATTCATTTTCTTTCTTGTTGTTCTTGCTCCATTTTGCGATTGAGTTAAGCTTCTAGTCGCGGATTTGGCGTTTGCGATTGTAATCGATGCCATTCTGTTCCTTTTGGTTTGCTCGAGCTCAGGATAGTATCTTTGGTTTTTGTTCGGTTTCTCTCATGACAGCGGAGTTCCGAAATCGAGATCTTAATGTTTGGGCCAGTTTTGTTGATGTTTTGTTCCCTTCTGGTGTTTATGGAAGTTACGGACCGTATGTTGAAGGCTTTGTTCACCTATTGTTTATGAAATGCTAGACTGATCTGGAAGGTAGGAGTTTGTTTCAATGTTGTTCTGTTCATTGAATTGCTATGGGTTAGTGTAGATTCAATTCGTTGTGATTCTGTTTCACTGAAATGCAGCGGACTTGATTCAGTAGATTTTAGTGTGTTTCCATGGTGGTTTCATGTTCCCGTGGGTTCTGGAATTCCAGGATTGTGTAGTTTGATTGGAGTTTGATTCGACGGTAACCTTGGCTTCTACTGATTTAGCTGCAACATTGTGGTTCTTGCTTCTTGTGATGACTTCGGATTTCTTTTCCTTTAGACAAAAACAAGGTAGCAACATGTTTTTGGTTGTTTCCTTTCAAAGTATTGATATATGTTTAGGTGATGAATTTCCATTTCTTATCGCTCTCTTTCGTGGATGCATGTTTCTGTGTTCTTATAAGGTTGGAATGTTTATAGAATGAATGAAATGAGCTATTGATATATGTATAATGTAGATAGATTATGTTTTCTTATGTAACTAATTGGATGAGTATGAGTAAATGTGGTAACAGTACGGGATGGCTGCCCCGGGATGAGCTCCGGGGAGGGCACTTCCAAATATGACTGATACTGTAATTTATGACTGATACTGTAATTTATGTTAGCTTCAGTTATATGACTGCATGTTCTCCTAGAAGGTACCTCTAGGGTCATGAGACTGATTGACTGGCTCAAAAAGTGGTTACCACTTTGTGGCATATCCACCCCTATTAACTGTGTAAACTTTTTCATCTATTGTTTTTTACTCTATACTATAATTTAGTCCATGTTCTATGCTTATTAACTACTGTTCCTGCTTCTTATGGATGTCATATCTTCATATTGAGATGTTCTTGTTGGGTCCGTAGACTCATGATGCCTACGTTACAGGTGAAGACGTCTCCCAGGATATGATGGAAGGCATACGGACGGAATAGACGAGGAGGCGAGATGGACGCATGGTACTATCTGAATGCCCTAGGAGTGCAGAGTAGACTTGTTTCCTTATGAGACCTCCTTCACTTGTATAGGGAGTTGTTTGATTACTTCATGTTCCTTTTAGTTAGTATCTTGTTTGAGGTGCTATCGTTGACATTGGACAAAAAGGTTCCTTCTAATGGGATTGTTATTACGGTTATTTTTATAACAAACGTTGAGAGGGTTGTCCCAAAAAAAAAATAAAGGAAAAATAATAGTCTTTTGTTTATTACGCTTTTTTCAATAAAGTGTGCGCTTCGCTTTGCGCTTTAAGCCCAAAAACCCTTGAGTGCCTTTTTGCACCTTACGCTTTTGACAACTATGATTCATCCCATGTCGTCAGTCATGGTTATTTAAATCAAAACAATAAACCTGCCCTGTTATGATCATCAACTGTGAAGTGTGGACCCTGGTAGTATAAGAATTTGACCATGTAAAGGAAAGACTTTGTATTTCACTACCTCATTGAAGGGAAAAGTAACACAAAGGTTGGATCTCTGATGACTAGCCAAAGACAAACTCCTTTAGCTGAAACAGCAATGTAAACAAAGATTCCAATAACTGTTTCTCTTGAGGGACCCCTAGAAGTATTTGTTCATTAAAAGTAACAATGAATGGCAGATATGATAGTGAAATAGAGACCTTGCTTTTTCTTTTGCAGAATCAAAAATCATCACTTGGTCATATATATCCAAATGATAGTAAAATTGAGCAGGTGAATATTCAAATCAACAGAACATAAAAAAAAAATTCCACCATGTGCAACAAGCTCCACAGTGAGGTATCAGTTATGGTTACCTTATTTACCCTTCGTGATAAATTTAGCTATAGTCAATGACTCCTTCAATAGAAATTGTTACATCATCAACTATCTGATTAAGATAGAAGAAATACACTGCCTAGCCTCTTTTCCCTTTTTTGTAGCTTCAAGTTTGATCCAAGGATAAAGAGGAGCCTGCCCGGCAGAAGGTCGCTGCCACGTGAAAGGTCAAAGTCAAGGCGGTCAACGTCCTCATGTGTTCGTCCGATCGGACAACCCACTTGCCCGATGCAAGCAAGGGATACCTGATCCACAATCATCACAGCTCGATCACGCACCGAGCTTCCGACGGTCAAAAAACCGAAGTATCGGCAAAACAGAGGCCGAGCGGCCATCCCGCTCGGACTTACATCAGGTCTCGGAACCGGCAAGG
>JBBMJZ010385462.1:0-32224 GCA_037833815.1 Zingiber zerumbet | reverse complement strand
TACCCATTCCCATTCCATAATACTATGATACCCATTCCCATTCCGATTCCCATGAGAGAACCAAACGCCCCCTAAATCCCTCTGCACGACCGCCTTTGAACAGAGCGGAGCCGTGTGCGAGCAAGCTCATCCTACTATCCGCCGACGATGTCCAGCCGATCTCCGCCATTTTCCTCCCCCCTCCTTCGCCGGAGACATTCCTCCGCCTTCGAAGCTGCGCCAGACCCCCCCGTGAAGACGAGCTCGGGGGAATCCAGCGTCGACAGCAGCTCCGATGGGGACGTGAGCCACCGGATCGGAGGAGGAGATGAACGAGAGGACGAGGAGGAGATGGAGCCGATGGATTCTCAGGGAAAAGAGCACGCGGAGGGAGTTGGGAGGAGCGAGGGTTACGAAAACGGTGGAGGGGTGCCGGCCATGTTCTCGTACCGGGCATCGGCTCCAGCGCACCGAAGAATCAAGGAAAGCGCTTTAAGCTCCGATGCCATATTCAAGCAGGTATGCAACCATTTGTGGATTTCTCTGCCATAAAGTCGGCGGCAGCGTCCGACAAAGTCTAAAACACAAGATCAAGCGCCATCGTATTTCTTTAAGATGTTTCGGTTGACTAATTTAGTTTTTGTTTTTCATTATATAGTTTGATTGCATGCAATTGAAGCATACACTGTACGAACTAATCTGTCTAGATTCTTGAGTTTGGATTACCAGTCGCTGTAGACCCGCCCTCACTTGTCGTTCATTTTCGTCAATTTATTTATTCACTTATTTTGTCTCTTGAGTTGATTATCTAGCACAGTGATACTCACACGCAAGGTTTTAAAACAAAAAAAACTTAGCAGCTGATATGTAGTTGACACATTGTATAGCGCATATGGTTGCTCATCATATCAACAATATTATCATGAGTACTGATTTTGCTACAACAATTTCACCAGAAGTAATGATATGACCACGAAATGATACAGAACATCAATGTGTGTTGTTCTCTCACGAAACATTTGATCTTTAGTGAGGAAAATAATACTGTGACTATCACATAAAACTTGATAATTTTCAAGTCTTCATTGAGTTCACCAAATAATGACTTCAACTAAATGTCTTCCTTACAAGTGTCAGTAATAGCCTGAATTCAGCCCAGACAAATATTTGAAAATTTGTTGAACTTCTCTAATTTTCCTTATAAGGATTTTTCATATATTTACAAATTCCATTGGCTGTATATGATAAATTTAGATGTGAACAAATTATACTGTACATGAGAGATCCCACTGCACTAGAAAATTAAACGGGGAGAAAGCAGATGAAAGGAGTTACTAAGGGAGTACTAACAGGATTGATATTCTGCATATTGAAGTTGCAAAGAACTTTCTCAATGTATGCGTTCTGACTTAGATACAATATACCAACTTTTCTATCTCTCAAAAATTTCCATGCCAAGTATCTTCTTTGGTGCTTCCAAATCTTTCATCTCAAACTCATTGTTGCACTTTGACCTTTTCTATCTCTATTCTTGCTAGTCCAAATACCCATATCCAATAGACTTTAACAAAGTATGGCATGCTAAATACTGGTATTTATGAACAGAAACGAATAGTAAAACATGTACTACAAGAAACAGACACACAGTCTTCTATTGGTCTTTTGTTGTGATATATCCAGGAGATATCTTTTTAGTCAGTTCCTTGTGACATCAATTTAGGAAACTTAATTACTCTCCTTTAGCTCATGTCAGTTATTTCAATATATGTAGTTGAAATGGCATGATCAAGACATTTTGGTAACTATTACATCCTTCTTCCTTGCTGGGTAACATAAAGAATATCCATATCCAGAGTTTGTATAATGTATTACCTATCCAGTTCAGCCTTACGATGTTTTACTTTATGGTCTGATGACTCTAATCCCCCTGGTTTACCTTTAATTTCAATGTCAAAGTCCCTATTTGTTATAGACAGTCCTATTATCAGCATTCTTCCATGGGAATGAGTTGTAAATAGCCCCAACACTTATATTGCATAATTGTCATACTCTCTCATCTTGTTAATAAGTTGAATTGCTTTTACTATAAAATTTCTGGATCTGGAAATAGGTTCTGTTCCTTTCTAGCAGTTTAATGTTTTTTTAATTTGTTATCCTTTTTTTGTCATTCAATTTCTTTCTTATGTTAGAGCCATGCTGGTCTTCTTAACCTGTGCATAGTAGTGCTGATTGCAGTCAATGGGAGGCTTATCATCGAAAACTTGATGAAGGTTGGTTCATTCTTGTTCCTATTCCAAATTTGAACTTAAGAGTAAATTACTCCTCTCTCCTGTTAGCCTTCAAATGGCTGTAAAATTCACAAGAATGAAATAGATTGATATTTACAACTTGGATCTTGTTGTTTGTGTTTGTTTTTTTGTGTGAAGACTTGCACTATCACAACCCAAATGGCTCCTGACCTAAATACTGGGAGAGAATCCACTTGCCACCATGACAATTCCACTGGCATCACCACCTGCGTTGGCCATTGGTCTATCTGATAGTTACAATCACAATCTTGTTGTGTGTCTTCATAATTACAATCTCGTTGTTTGTCTTTGTCTTTTTGCTGTACAAATGCTAGCACAATGTGCAGGGGTAATATATAGATAACTTGATGATGTTGTCTTTTGCAGTATGGTCTACTTATAAGGGCTGGGTTTTGGTTCAGTTCAAAATCATTGAGAGATTGGCCACTTTTGATGTGCTGGTAATTTTTTTATGATGTTGCCTCTAATTCCTAGCACAATTGTGCATTCTACCTGACATATTCATATTGCCAGCCTTACATTGGCTCTTTTTCCTCTTGCTGCGTTCTTGGTTGAAAAGATGGCATGGAGGAAGTTTATTTCTGCACCAGTAAGTAGGTTCTTAATCTACTTATATCTTAACCATTTTTTATTTGCATTAACTACTAGATTCTTTAGAAACCAAAGTTTCTGTGGTGTAATTTTGAGCCAGGAAGTTAATTCAGACAAGTGCCCATTTTATTAGCATCAACAACTACTTCTTCATGTACAAAAGTTTGCATTGTATTATTTCCTCTAAGTTATATGGTTTACATTGCCCTATAAATTTGATTAATTATAGTAGATTACATGGGATAATGTGTGCATAGTACTTGAAGTATTGGTGGAATAATCTAGATTTTCTTGTTGTCTACACATAGCACTATACTAATGTTTTTTTTGTCCAGCTGTGTTATCTTAATTGTATTGCATGAGAACTTTTGGAGTACTGAGCTTTCAGTCATTCGTACTTGGCAGTATTTAATCTCCATGACCCTTTTTATATGCTTCTATGCTCTGGTATTTGTGTGCCATTTTCTTCATGAAGTACTAAGCAATAACAAGACTATGTAGATATGGATGCAAATTCTAATCAGAATAATTAGTTTGAGGCAATGGGTAAAATTTTATTCTCGTGAAAGTCCAATGCCACACTTTTTTTCATTTAATTTCGAGCCAACTAAGCAATAGATTACTTGGGCAGTGTGGGTTAAATTATACTTCTATATGATTCATACCACATGATTATAGGCAAGTGAAGTTTCATCTTACATTGGAGGCTTAATATCTGCAGCTTTAGAGTGTCAAACAAAGTACGCAGGTTGAAGGATGCAATTTCCATGATGGGTGGTTTAGGCATTGACAAATCCTATGCACTTGAGTTCTGATCAAGGAATTATACTTCTATGCACTTGAGTTCTGATCAAGGATAAAATATTTTTTTTATATGTTTTGGTGAGAACAGGTCCATATTTGACAGTGCTCATTTGGGTGATACCACGCAGGACTTTTATAATGCATTAATACTTAATAGTTTTTGACAGTGTTCATTAGCATAACATAGATACCACATGGGACTTGTATAATGCAACAATAGTTTTTTGCAGTCTAGGCCCAAGATCAGTAGCTTTGTGTATTGTAGGCTCTAATTTTTTGATGCTTCATTCTGCTTTTCGTTGCACTTTCTAAAGTTGGACTTTTTAAAGTTATTTTCTCCGCTAGCTTCCATCTGGTTGTTTATTATGCATTCCTTTGCATAGTTTTGTGCTACTTATCCTCTTTGATTATATGCAGCTAGTGATCACTCTTCATCTGATGATTACAACGTCTGCCATTTTCTATCCAGTTTTTGTAATTCTTAGGTAAGCGTTCTCTAGTCATGCTGTTTCTTGTTTAGTGATTACTTAGGGTTGCAATTCAATTTCAATGGTTGTGGTATAAAGTCGATGAATCACTGGTTTAGACATTCTGCAATCTACACAACTCTTAACTGAAATTCCTCTAGGACTATGGATAACATGCTAAAAATATAATTATCCTGATTTTCTTTTACACATATATTATCCAAATAAAACATAATCATTATATATTTTTTAGTCATCCAATATGTAGTCAATTGCATTATGACAACAACATTACAAATACCATAATGCTTATGATGTAGAACATAAATGTTAGAATAGGATTGCTTGATGCCAAAGCCTAAAGGGGAGTTCGATACCTGTCCCATGATTCACCATCAAAATATTTGAATCCCACTTTGTAACCACTAGATGCAAGGAGGAAATAACATAATAGGATTTTCTCACCAGAAAACTCTACCCAGGAGGGTCCAATATTCATTAAGGCTGACAATGCTGTAAAGGATAATGAAACTAACCTTTATTTATACTGGAGACTGATGGCCTTTTTACAGAGATAGAAGTTATATTATGCCATGAAGGAGAAGTAGAAGTTTTTAACCTCATTTCCCGTTTTTTTTCCTCTAATTTAATTAATTCCTAATAGTTGAGTGCAAATTGGTATGGTCAAATATCGGGATATTTTTGATGCATTGCATCATTTAGATGGTTCTTATCTCCATTTGGATATTTTGTAAGGAGTGTTATTTTCTGAGATCCAAAATTTATTGCTAAACAACTTGAATTATTTTCAAACAACTCAATTTGGAATTCAAAATTTAAAATTTGAATCTTATTCTAATCTGTGCCATCAATACTTAAGAGGCTACTGGTTCTCTTCTCTGGCACGAAACATTCTTGATATTAGATATTCCCAAAAAAGGTGTGGCAAATCTAATTTATGATAAGAATGCAAGCTCCATGTTTCTTTTACACATTGAATATAATTGACAAGCTAATCTTATTGTTGAAAATTGAAATCAAAATTTCCTGATGTTGCTTCAATATAACTTACAACCTCATGCTTACAGTAGGTTCTGATACATAATTCTTAAATAATGTTCAGACATATTCTTGTCTTTAAAGAATAGTTCCCTTAACATTTCATAAATAGTATCTTGTTCTCTTTAGATTGTGGACAAATTTATATTCTGGAAAAATTTCAGACAATTGCCATTAGATTCATTGTTGTAGATTAAATAATCATATAATTCTGCCCAATTTTATTGTATAAAGTTCTCTATCAAATGCTTTTTAAGTTTCTGAAGCAAATGCGTTTTCAGGTGTGATTCTGCAGTTTTATCTGGCTTCTTGTTAATGTTCATCGCCAGTATTGTATGGTTGAAGCTTGTGTCATATGCACATACAAATTATGATATACGGATGCTTTCTAGATCAGTTGATAAGGTAATCTATCTTTTTTCAACTTAAAACGGCAACTAGGAAATTCAGTTGTTGAGCTACCGTGATAGTACTTTTATTTTAAATTGAATCTGATTTTGAATTTTGTTATCAAGTAGCACTATCTACTTTGTTCTTGTAAAACAATGCCTGAAACATTGAATTATGATCCTGGTTGAGAACTTGATTTGAGAGCAATGATGCATATTGGTGCCTTGATAGCTTTGGTTGTTCTCATAAAATACAACCATTGATTTGGTGCACAGTTGGCATCACCAGTGTTTTTTTGGTAATACACCAAAAACATTTAGTGGGATTTTAGACATATATGGCACTATTGAGAACTTAAGGGGGAATAATTTGACGCATACCTTATATTAGGAATTGGATTGGTATCTGATGTCTGAAGCCTCAATTGGACCAATCAATGTTGTAGATTTATTGGATTGAGGTGCAATCTTTTTTATTTTTTTTTTTCACTTGGTTCTTTTACAATGTGGATATTTTTTTTTATGAAGTCTATGCTTTTATGGGTGAAGTTTGTCTAATCTGTATAGAGGCATTGCTTTATACAGTTTCTTTTCATTTCTGCAGAGGCAAAACTCAGTGATTTTCTCTCTCTCTTTTTTTTTTCCAACTTGTAACTTCTTTTAATTGCTTGTGTGATGAAATTTTGGCTCAACTAGTTAACATTTTTGCTATTCATCTGACAATTTGTCTCTTTATCTTTAGGAGGGCGTGCCTTCTAATTTTTCAGGTCTCAATGTTGAGGAAGGTGTTAGCTTGAAACAGATAGTATATTTTATGGTTGCTCCAACACTTTGCTTCCAGGTATTTTTATTGGCCATTCATTAATGAATGGCAAAGAGCTAATTTCCCCTCGTGGTGCAATATAATTTCAACTTTTCACTTTTCAAAATACCTCGCGTCAAGAACTGGATGCATGCGGTAAAAATGCACACCCAGAAAAGGGATTCATACTCTTGATTGAATTATTCAAAAAACCTTTTCTGGTTATGGGAAATACAAAAACAAATTCGTTTGCCTTACAAATTTCAAGTGTGCTGCATTTGCCCCCTTTCAAATTTTAGATAAACAAGTTTCCATCTTGAGAGTTGGAGTAATTGTCTCAGTTTGCAGTAAATGCTGATATCATGCAATATGAAAACTTTCTGCTTTACTTCCTAATGATGACAATACCTGCATTGTTTCAGCAAATAGTTTAGAGTAGCTGTCCTGCTTTGGTTGATTCTTCAATGCATACAACTTAAAAGGATTTCCTTGTGCATTTTTTCCTGGATTCTACTTATGATTTTCTCTTTGCTGGCTTAATTTCATTTACTTTTGGTCCTCCATCCAGGGCCAACTCAAGCCTATTTGAGGCCTTAGGCAAAAAAAAAAAAATTTAGGTTTTTGACATTGTTTTAAAAAAATTTCCCTCACCTTTTTTCATTCAGACTTGAGATCGAAAACGGCAGTTTAAATTTTTTTTAACAAATTAAAATATTAATTTTAAAAATATTTTTTTATAAAATTTAATTTTCTCAAAAGTATTAATTAAATTTTCATATTCAAGTTTTGATAACCTAATTTAGAGAAGTATAACTATTAAACATAGTATTATTATTAGATATAATAATACACCTCAAGTAAGTAATAAATTTACAATTCACTTAGCTAAAAATAAATATATTCAAATTGTTTAAAAATGAAGAAAGATAGAAGTATGTCTAGTTACTTAAATAAAAGACGGAGATAACAACTCTTACAAAAAGGAACAAAATTGAGGAAATAAGAACAATGAAATAGGATAACAATAGAAAAAAATATGCTCCCAAGCTCAACTCATCATATCAGTGAAGCATAACAAATAAATAAATAAAAAATATATGTACAAAATGACAAAACTCAATATAAATCTTAGAAAATAAAGATCGTAATGAGACCAAACCCGCTATTATCATTTATCAAGAACTAAATTAGAGCCTTTTTAGGCACAAAGCAAAAGGGAAAACAAACCATATTTTTCATCACCTAAACTAGGGCAGTTGTAAATGATAGAATGGAGACAAAGGGAAAATCGAACAATTTATGACTGTAAATACATCTAAATAAAAGTTAAACTTAATGTCTATCAAGGAAGCGAAATGGTAGAGGTGTCTAACTTGTTATTGCTAAAAAATAATAAAATCTTCCATTCGATCAGACACAATATGGATGAATGCATCAACATTTAAATTTAATCAAGCAAGGAGCATAGTAACACCAACCGGATCAGCGTGTTAGTGTTAGGTGCGGTTTCTCTTCTCCAATCTCAACGAGCAAGAGAAGCACAGAGAGCGGGAGTTGGAAAAGGGGAAGAGGGGGAACTCAAGAAAAAAACTAACATTTTTATTTTGCATTGTATAGATAAAATAAAAAATTTCTAATTCATGTTCTTATTGATCAAAGGAGAAAGCATCTCCAACGAATGAGAAACGTAACGAGAGTAGGCTAGGATTGAAAGATATTGAAGAGGACTAGATTAGATTTTATAAAATAACATCCATAATTAAAAATAAATTTAATTTGTTCAAAAAAGAGCCCCTTTATGACTCTATCCATTGGAACCATAATGAGATCTTTCAGAAATCCGAAACTTTGATCAAGATTGAGATCATGTAAATGTTTAATCACGTGAGCTCTATTCTTTTCCATTCTCTTAAAAAAATA
Organism: Zingiber zerumbet; assembly: GCA_037833815.1. Lineage (NCBI taxonomy): Eukaryota > Viridiplantae > Streptophyta > Magnoliopsida > Zingiberales > Zingiberaceae > Zingiber > Zingiber zerumbet. The sequence goes on along the minus strand of JBBMJZ010385462.1, from coordinate 23,904 downwards.
TACATAAAAATATATTTAATATATTAAAAATAATGGCCCCAATTTTTAGAGAATGAGATTGTGCAATCTTTTATCAAGCGGGTCCTATTCTTTTTCCATTCTCTTTAAAAGAACACATAAAAATATATTTAATACATTAAAAATAATGGGCCCTAATAAAAATTAGGCCCCTAGGCATAGGCCTTAATGGCCTATGCCTAAAGCCGGCCCTACCTCCATCCCGCTGGATCTTTTTGTTGAAATCATTTTTTTGTTGATGTTTTATATGATTCTCATATTGTGCAGCAAAGCTATCCTCGTACCATGTCCATTAGAAAGGGTTGGGTGATGGGTCAACTTATTAAGTGGATGATTTGTACAGGTTTGATGGGCTTTATCATTGAACAAGTAAGTACCCATTTTATCACTGGATTCAGGTTGCTAAAACTTGTTATTACCTGACTTTTTCTCTCTCTCTCTCTCTTGCAGTACATAAATCCACTTGTCAAGAATTCTCAGCACCCCTTGAAAGGGAATTTTCTTTATGCCATTGAGAGAGTCTTGAAGTTGTCAATTCCAACTTTATATGTGTGGCTTTGTATGTTTTATGGATTTTTCCATCTATGGTAAGTCGTCAACATTAGTTCATTTAAATGATTCTAGGGGTTGGTTTTAAAGTGCCATGAAATACTACCATTTTTTGCTTTCCAAAAAGAAAAGTCTAGCAAGGAAAAAAATCAAATTGTAGAAATGGAAAAGATGGAAAAAAAATTCTTCTTTGTGAAAATGTTTTCATTTCATTAGGTGCCACCTGTTTTACTATTTAATAATTTATTGAATACCAGTAAGAGAATGCCTATTTTAAGTTTTTGGCAAATTCATTCTTAAGTTGTCTTTTACAATAAAGAATATTTTGGAACTCATCAAATGGATGCTCCATTTTGATTTTTATAAAAAATGTGCCTCATGAATGTCCATTATACTCATTTTATCTGAAAATGAACAACACTAGTCACTTTTGCCGGTTTGTGGTAAAATTCATTCTAATTTTTCCTGTAGCTTTAGACACCTTAATTAAGCAAGCAAAATTTCCATGTACATCTGAATTTGTCAGACTAACAGAAGTTAACATTTTCAATGAAATAATTCATTTTTGTTAATTTGAAACAAAACATTTCCTAACTCCATCTATGAATCAAACAATTTGGAATGTGAGCATTCGCATACATTTTCATTGAAATTAGAAATATTTTTACCTCAAACTGGTAAAAGTCAATAGAAATCACTTTTAATTTGAAAGATCTTTACCTCAAACTGGCAACAGTGAAATTATTCACTTTTGAATATATCAAGATAAAGAGGGAGAGGCATCTGATACACATATTAGAGGTGGTGGAATATGATAATAATAAAATAGTGGCATTTTTTGATGGTTATGAAAATAAAGAGCACCATTTTTATTTTTTTTCCACCAAATACTTCAACAACAACAACCAAGCCTTCAACAAAGATGAATATTTATTTCAAGAACTAAAGAATTTTCTCCTTTTTTCAGGTTAAATATTCTGGCTGAGCTCCTACGATTTGGTGATCGCGAGTTTTACAAAGATTGGTGGAATGCTAAAACAGTTGAAGAGGTAGAAGAAAGTTAAAGAGGGTCATCCTTTTTTTTCCAAGTGGTTCAGTCCTTTTTAGACAATAGAAGTAAATTCGTATTGGCAATCTTTGACTGGTTTCTTCTTTTTTGTGCATGACTTCATTGGGCCTACACCAGTATTGGAGAATGTGGAACATGGTATCTTCTTTGCTTGATCTCCCTAAGTCTATGCATGATGACTGAAAGGGACACTATTTTATATAAAATTCTTTGATCCTCTGTTGGTTCTCGGTAGTTCACAGTTCATGTTAGATGAGCATTGTTTTGCATTTCAAGAGTGTTAATTGCTCTTCATTTTATTTTGGCACATTTTGAGTTTTTTTATTAAAGTTGCACACTTGAAGGTTCACACAATGCAATTTTGAGATTACTGTTGCTACCATTGCATATTCTACTTTATAGTGTGCTCTGAGAATTCTTGTTTTTTTATTTTTTTTTTGGTTCCATTAAGTATAATTATCATAAGACTTTATAGGGAAATGTTTTCTAGATCATGCATTTTGTCTCTTACAGCCTGTCCATAAATGGATCATACGCCATGTGTACTTTCCTTGCTTGCGAAATGGCATGTCAAAGGTAATGTTTCTATTCTTTGCTAAATATGATATGCCTCTTTTGTTATACTTAAGCTTGTTTAACATTTAGAAATTCCGTAGAAATTTCACCAAATGTTTTTCTTTTGTGTGTGAATCTTTTGCTTATGCTTTTCTTATTGACTTAATACAAGACCTGAATTTACATGGTACGTTTTATATGTTTTGGATTTAGAGTACTAATAGGGTTTTATGGTGGTGTTAGTCTCTTCTCGCTATTTTTGGTTTAGGGTCTTTACATTATGCATACAATTATCCCTTATCATGCAATACAATATTTTCTCTCTAATTTTCTTACAATATCAGAGCCCTTTAGAAGGGGTTTAGATCCCCTTAGGGGGAGGCCAGCCTTATGACCTCCATTCATCCAATCCATCTTCCTCTCCTGCTGTAACTTTCTGTCGATCCATCTTCATCTCTTGCTGTGATTCCCATCTCTCCATAAGAATTTTGCCTGCGCCACCTGATTTCATTTGAACAAGTTCATGGACGTCCTCAACCTGCGTGCTTCTTGCATCTGCTGCTCCAGCGAATCATTATGAACACCTACATGAGCCACCTGTGTTCTTCTTGCATCTACTGCTCTAGCGAGTCCTTCATCATGAACTTTTGCACGGGCCACCACCTCTTTGCTAGCAGCTCCAGCATATGAAAGCTTGGATCGGATTCACCTTCATCATCTCTCCTACACGTGACTCAAGTCTCCCAGCAACTCATGCACGTGGAAGGACCTGGTGATTAGAATCACACCATGCTGACACCCACCATCCATTCCTAATTTTCGGAGCTCATGCCCAGTGATGCTGATTGGTGAAGGAATGGCTTACTTATCTCATCCACCCAAGCACGAACTTGAAGCCCATACTTGTATCTTTCCAAGGTTTGCATCAAATGAAGGAATGGGGTGCATGCTATTCAGGTTTCACATGGAGTGAATTGTCTTAGGAAGCACAGCTAGAAAGGAATATCTGCTATAAATCTACCTCTTCCTCTTGCTAACCATGAAAATCCAACCTCTATTCTTCCTTTTTTTTTTGTGTCAAAGGGGAGTCCTTGGCCATTTCCATTTGTTTTCCTTTAGCTACTTATAGCAGAGACTATTTTTGCTCATTTGGTTCCTTCTTGTAGCACATCCTATTGTATCTTATTTATGTGCTGCATATCCGCCACCTAATATCTAGTGAAGATCTCTATAAAGAAAATGACCTATACTCATTTTGCTACATTTAGCTAATGGTCAAATTTTGTTAGCTATCTAGTGAATATTTAGTGAAGGGGAGCCTTGGTGCAATGGTAAAGTTGTTGCTATGTGACTAAAAGGTCACGGGCTCGAATCCTGAAAACAACCTTTTACAAAAAGCAAGGTAAGGTTGCGTACAATGGATCCTTCCCCAAGACCCCGCATGGCGGGAGCTTCATGCACCGGGCTACCCTTGTTTTTCTTTCCTCCAGGACCCCTTCAGTGATTCATTGCTTTTTTCCATCTATTTATTAAGCATTGATGGCATTGTTGATTTAGGGAAAAATGCATTCTAAAGATTAGTTCCTGAGACCCCTTTGTATTCTGGTTCCACTTCATCCCTTTGTCTCTTTATCATCTCTCTCTTTCTCAATATGTTAATTATCTATGCTCTAGTTTGAAGGGGATTGTTAAAGATATCGAGTTATGTAGTATTGATAGGGTAATTGATTGAGTTGGTATACTGTCACATTGGTATTTGTCTTTTATATATAGCTTCTAATGGTTGTCTTATGAATATATACAATACATCTACTTTCCACAAAATTTTCAATATGCATCCTTAAGAAATGTATGCTTATCATTAGTAATGTGAACCATCTTTGAGTAACTTTTCCCCCCCTTGTTCTCTATTGCTGTTCCTTTATTTCTTTCAAGTAGTTCTTCAATGAAGAAAAAATAAATAAATACTCCCTTCAATAAGGATGTTAGGTTGTATTTTGTCCAGAAATGCCAGATGACAGAAATATCAAATCTACAACATGACTAGCTCATACCATGTAAAGGAATTGTAACATAAAGACTGAATATATAATATTTAGAACAACATCTCTTTACTATAGTGTTTTATGTTTTACGATCTGTGAATTACAAAATGTTTTCTTGGGGCCTCAAGTCCTTTGCAGCTATTGGTTTTCTTATCTTTTCTTAATATTTTATTGCAGGGAGTTGCTATTTTGATTTCCTTCTTTGTTTCTGCCATATTCCATGAGGTATTCTATTTATGAATATTGCCACGTGTTGACATGTGAATTTCTGCTCTAGAAGTTGTTTCTGGATATCATGTTTTATTGTCAACTATGGAACATCCTATCAACGGAACGTTTCAACTTTGTGTAATGGTGACCATTTGTTCTAGTTTGTTTTGACAATTCATGGCATGTAGGATAGATGAAAATTGGATTGACCATGCTAAGATCAATAGGCAGAATTTGGCACCCTGAATGAGTATCATATAGTAAGTCAAAATGGATTTGCATGTTAGTCTTTAGTTTATTTCTCTCAATAATTGTGTTTAAGCTAACCTTTTGTTATTCTGTTAATTCTCTCACATTCCTTTTTAATCTTATTTTGGGATGTGTTTTTTAAATGGTGATCGTAATTTTGTCCATAACTATATTGTCTCAAAGTTTCAAATTTGATTAGCTTCTTCTTCTTTTTTTCCCTAACTCATTATCTGCTCACAAAATTCATGTCATTACTGTTCCATGCGATATATTCTAACATTAGGCAGCCGTTTCTGCATTTCCTCCAACTTCCTAATCATGTTCTATAACAATTCCATGTTCACAGCTGTGCGTTGCCGTTCCATGCCACATATTCAAGTTGTGGGCATTTTTAGGGATATTGTTGCAGGTATATGTCGGTACTATCAATCGAAACTTCTCAAACTTGCTTTACTCCTAAGTGCTTTTTATAATTGTCAGGCGACAGGCATTAATATTGTAATTTGGTATATCATAGTGTGACTAAAATAGGCATGGTTAATTGCCCAAATTGAATGGTGGGTAAAAATGATGGGCACTTGCCCCTTTAGGTTCAAAGGTGAACCTCCACCCTATTAAGACAAAAGGAGAAAAAGAAAGAGACAAACTGTGGCAGTCCCATTAGTTCATGCATGGTCTGGAAGATTCTTCAAAAATTTTCAATTTTCCACATCTGTTAATATTATGTGATTCAGACATGAATACTTGGCTTCAAAGTGTACAACAATTATAATATTATGCTTCATATTCTTAATGGTCCTTTTCGAAACAAAATCATCTTCAATGCCTTAATTAACATTGTTTCTTTTTCACATAATTCATTCCTTCACATCAATTTCAGCAATTGGTTTGCACTAGAAGATATCTTCATACCCTATGCAAAGTTTTTTTTAGTGTGTCAAAAATCCTCGTCTAAGATCTTCATACTAGTTATCCTTTGTTCATGTAAGAAAGCATACCTTCCATCACACGGGATGGATACTGGAGGATAACTTATCTCACTCACGAGTCATTACAATATAACTCTTTCTATATTATATCGATCAGTTACTATCCTTACCTCATCAAAGATGCCCAATCGAATATGTTTATCATTTATTCCAAATAAATATGTGTATCATTAACACGCTACTTGAAGATGGATCCTCATCAAGCCTGAATGCTCTGTTTGTCTCGACAGATTCCGTTGGTCATCCTGACAAACTGCCTCCAGAATAAATTCAGAAATTCCATGGTAATCTGTCTCTCCTTTATGATATTAGAAGAAAGCCTTCATTTACTTTTTTTTCCCCCTTTTTTATCATTTATTATTATTATTATTTTGCAAAGAATGAGATGATCCAATACTGATCGACTCTACGTTACTACGCTGTCCAGGTTGGGAACATGATCTTTTGGTTTTTCTTCTGCATTCTCGGACAGCCAATGTGTATACTCTTGTACTACCACGATGTGATGAACAGGAAGATGAAGGATTGATCACTCTACCATGTTTACCTTTTTAAAATGTAAAGGATGCAAATACATAGCACACTTACCTATCGGAACAAGCTTACGGATCGGAGCTTGTTCTATGAGGTCGATCCTACCGTGAAGAAGACACCGCCTCCGGAGATCTTTGTTGAAGGGGTTACAGAAGAATTTGCACTTGCACTCTATATGTTGTGGATGAATGATTCAACTAAAAAAGGTTTGACTTTAAAATCCTCCTAAGCCTGGAATCAAGCAACATGTCATTCCTAGTTGATCCATAATTTAGTGTGTTCCATTTATCCATGGTCCATTATAGGGTTTGTTTAACTTCCCATTCCACAAACCACATGATTCATCATTTGGATTCTCTTTTACATGTTATGAATCATGAAAGGTGGAGCCACACTTGCATTTCCAACTCTTAGGCTCACAGTTAGCATACTGTAATTGATTCATTGCAGCACAACTGTAATTGATTCATGTTTAACTAGAGCGGAGCAATCGGTTAAAAATTAAATTGATTAAATGTAAATTAAATTAATCCAATTTCTTTTGGACAAACTGATCAAATTTTATCTCAAAAATTAAATAAATCAAATCAATAAAAAATTAATTAATTAGGTAATTAACGGACTGCTATTGAATGGAATTGGGAATTGATGATTTTAATGGGTTCTTTTAAAACTGATTTAGATATAATAGTCTGTCGCAAGTGGTAAAAGGTGAAATCAATCAGTCAATTTAGATTCTTTTCAGTGGGCAAATGAGGGTGGGGAAGATTTTTTTTTAATTTTATTTTTTTTACTATTTTAGAAAACAACATATAATTAGAGTTATAAAAATAAAATAAAATAAGCGTGGGATAATAAGAGTTGTAAAAACTAAACTAGAAATTAAATCGGAAAAGCATTGGATAATTATAATCATAAAATAATTAAAGAAAAAAACGCTGATTTTATTGGTCAAATTACATATTAATTTGAGAACTAACCCAAGCTAACGGGGTTGGAGACTTGGAGTTACCTAATTAATACTAAATTTTAATTAAGAAAAATCATATCTGTCCATAAACCAATACAAATATTTCTAATTTACAATTTTAAAAAATATTAATCAAACAGAAGTTTATAATTTTTATCTTATTATTCATTTGTTTGAAAAATCCGACAATAAAATTATTATTAATAGATCCTAATAGCAAAAATAATCTCTTGCATTAAAATTGCATATAATAGATCCGTTCCCATTCTTCCTTGGATCTCGCATTTATAAAAATTTCATACACCGAACTACCTTTTGATTCATTATTTTATTAAAATTGTAAAAACAACAATTTTATCCAAGTTTTAAAAATTTACGAGAGAATAAGAAAGTCCATCTTTACAAAATCCCTCTGCCTGAGTTTGACCAAACTCGTCCAATTCAACTCAATCTGTTTTATTAGAGTCTGGCCTACTCCGGTGGTTATTCGACTAGATCAGATTCAAAACCGAGTTTCATGTTTCTTGTCAAATCGACCAGTCCAGACCGCCGGTCCAAAACCAGTTTTAATGTATGTGGCTAACCCAAACAATATATCCTGTTGTACTTCATACTTCAAACGACACTCACATATTTCTATATTCTTGTTTTTCCTGTCCTTTAAAACTTATCCGTTGACTCAATAAAGCTATAGAAAAGTCAATTTACACATGGCAATTCAAAGTCAACGAGATAACATTAAAGCAACACAATACTAAATTTGTAACTAGTTGATGGTGATCAACTTATGCTTCTAATTCCACTGCCTATATCATCCTCTAGTGATCTAATCTACATGCGAGCTTCCAAGGGAGTATGAACCGGAAACCCAACAGAACAAACAAATGAACTTACTAACTGTCGAGGATCTGAGCAAAGTTAGGACTGAGCTGGGTCCGATCGCATTGCTCATGTCTAACCACGCGAATCGGATGTAACAGCTTCTGGGTCTGGCGAATGTAGGCTTGTCATCCAGGGAAAGCTTCCTGTGAATTCAGTGTCAAACTTTAAGGGAGAAAAAAAATGACATTTTACAAAACTGAGAATGCAGTATTTCTCATTGAGCGTACCCAACTTTCATAATACTCAAATCATATACCATATTGTTGAAATGGCCCTCCTTTTTATATTTTACCTTTACTCATTCAAAAATTCACCTCTCAATTTGTGAGGTTATCGAATTCAAATCCGACTACGTAGATACATTAAGGAGGCTTGAAGAAATACATTAGTTTTAGTTTGAAATAATTTAAATCATCTAGACATACACCGTTCGAAAATTCAAAAGTTTGATATTTTTCAAATCAGGATAGTCCTAGGATCAGTTAGTGAGTACAATTGTCCTAGGTCTTATAATGACCTTGTGATGAATTTTATTGAACTTTTGCAAGTTTAAAAATTCATTGCTCTTAATTCAATTTACGTTGTCGAATTCAGATATGAGGACATGGATGATACATTAAGAAGGTTGACAGGAATATATTGGTTTTGATTTAAAATGATACAAAGTTTTCTATGTCCATTAACGAGTTTGTATTCCTACAAGCCTCCTTAATGTATTCATGCTCTCAAATTTAAATTCAATAACGTAAATTAAGAATAGTGAATTTTTAAATGAGTAGAATAAAAATATAAAAAAGAGGGATATTTCAGGAATATGGTACATGATTTGGGTATCATGAAAATTAAATATGTGAAATGAGAAATCCTAAAACATGCATGCATGATTCAGTAAAATGCCGAAAAAGTAGAGGCTAACGGAAGAAATCAAGCAAATCAAGATCGATAATGACAGTACAATTTTCTTGAGTTTGCAGATATGTTGAAAGAACAAAAGTAATCGGTAGGTTATATAATTTGGGATTTTAAAGCTTAGTTAGCTTGGTGGAAATATGTGAAAGGGAGGAAAAGAGTCACAAAGTTGCACATGAATGTTCTCAATTATCAACTCAAATAAATCTAAAAATGTACAAGATGTAGAAAGACACTGACTATAAATAAATAAACTCAAAACTATTTTCAGAAACATGATCTGTTGATCATTACATGAAGATAGAATGTTAGCTACCGTTTACTGTGGAGTCTCTGTTTTCTGATTAAATATCATATAACAGTTTTTTGATAAAAATAAAATTAATAATAATACAAGTTACATGATCATTTAGATTAATGATGGAGGGATAAAAAAAATTGTTTGTTGCTGTTGAAGGATCCATAATAAAAATGAATCCATAATAACTCAACTAACAATCTGTAATAAGGATCTGTAAATGAATTATGACAATATAAGTACCTGGTTAACGGAACTCATCATGAAAGTCATAGTCATCGTCGTCTGTGAAAATAGAACTGTAGAATACATAGGGGTTTTCGATCATCTCTTTCAAACTTAAACGCCCATCTTTATCAGTATCTGCCTGAAGGTTAGCCAATAATTGCTCAGAAAAGCTGAATTACCTCTCAAATTATATATAAAAGAGTGAAGAAAATTAAGTATACTATTCCAGCACGAAATATTAATGGTGCAGAAACAAATTAAAGAATACGTGTAGAAAATGTGTGGATAAAGCGTGATGTATCAATAGTATGTTTGGAATAACACTTATGCGCTTCAATTAATTCTGATTCCTATTTTAAAGTCAGTATGAAATCTATAGGTTTGCTGAGCAACTAGAAGCATCTCAGAAAGAATATACTTCGCAACTTACTTTTATCAGCTCTTGTTGTCGCTCTAGAAGATGAAATTCAAAATCATATTAATCTCAAAAGATTTGTCAAGTTTACAAATTGTTAACCTGGGAGAAGGTAAAGATGCTGCAAACATTACTTTCTCCAAATTTTACAATTTAGTGGACAAACGAACCTCCGAAGTAGAGAGAATCTATGAACCTTCTCAAGCATATCTCCCAAGTACATATCTATGTCGATACATCTGAACACTATAACACCAATAACCAAGCTTTTATCCCACTAATTGGGGCTAGCTAGATATATGGATTCTCATATGCTATTAGACTCAATCCTTTATTATATCCTCTTCTATATTTAAATGAACTTTATCTTGGTTTATTATTGCTAACCAAATCTTATGATACAGGTGAACTCTACACAACAAAACCTGAGTCCAAGAAAACGTTGTTTAGCAATAGGTTAAAATTCTTATTGCATGTTTGACTCACTGGAATGGATATTCTTTTCCCCATGAATTCTGACAGATATTCCAGTGTTTGATAACAGATTTGAATTAGGAATACCTTTCTGTTAGAATCCTTATTCCTTAAGAACTAGGAATAGAATAGGAACAGTCATTCCTAGAATAAGTGTTCTGATGCATCCAGATTGTCACTTCCCCATCCACAATCTATGTTGAAGTATCAAACTTGCATGAAACCAAATATGCTGGAGCTACAGCCACTGTCAGCTTGCTGACTTAGCAGTCATCGTTAATGAGCTCTGTGCCTCATTTTCCCCAAAAAAAATTGATGAATCTTCATGGTTGCACCTTGATTGATCAATCAATTAATGGTTGATGAACCGTAAAAGGTGCATCTTGTCTTTACAAATTATTTTATTTATTATGAAAGTTTCTCCAACATCAATCACAACCAATGACAGACTATCCAACATTGTTCTTGCAAAGAGAAGCACAAATTCTTATATCTTATCTACTCAATTCAAAGACATGCATCAAATGATGATTATTCTGTTTCACTTTCTTCATTGAATTATTCATCTAGATCCATGATAGAAGTTAACAAAATGATACATGGCACAGAATATAAGTATTACCAGAATCTCTAATTTCATTCTAAATTTAGGTTTGAGAAATGTCATTAGACTATTTAAAGGGAAACATAAACTAATTATGCTATTCATATGCACTTATTTTGCATTTGTCAACCTTCTTGAATGATTGAGTTTTTATGTGATATTTTACTTGAGACTACTTTAGTTAGACGGTATATCACGGTCTCCATTAAAATTCTATCTTCATCATGGTGCAAATTTTCCTTGCAGTACTTGATTGCTTGAAATTTAATTTTGTAATTATTCACTTATTGAGTGTTGCTCATGATAATTAACTATTGTGTTATTTATTAATTAGTGAGTATTTAAAAAATTAATTACAAATTTAATTTTAATAAACAAAATTGACTGGTGATTAATTACACAACTTGATTAATTGAAATTTAATTTTGTAATTATTCACATGTTGAGTGTCGTGCATGATAATTCACTTATTGGACTGTTTATTAACTGGTGAATATTAAAATTAATCACAAATTTAATTTTAATAAACAAAATTAACTGGTAAATAATTAATCAATTAATCAAAGTTTAGGCAAGTTAATAAATCAGCTTAATTATAGATTGTTTACAGGTTCTGATAAATGTTAGTGAGCTGAGCTTCGCATCATAGAGCCTTCCAAGACCAACACCAAAAGAGTGAAAGTACAACTATTCGTTCCCAAACAAACAAACAAAAAATCATGTAAGGTTAACCCTAGCGTGCTTGCACTTAAACCTGATTTTACTTGATGTCTAAGAAGAAGAGATAGGCAAAATCAAGACACCATGTGGAAGATCTGAAAATACTGGTGTGATTGGCCGTAGAGATCAACTCAATTATAGGATTTTCAAAGCCACCAATATCTGTCAATACCTTAAAAGATGCATGCCCTATTATCAAATTCATTCAACATTTGCAAGTATGAACTTTGCGAATATCCCATTGTATTTTAGTAGCTGATAACATCAGCTGATAAGCTCCAATTTATTATTTGAATAAAACCAACACTTCGTCCCTATTGGATTGCAGTATGGGAAACACATCCATATATATCCAAGATTTAGGAATATCTAATACTATACTACACTATAAATACATGCCATTTCACTAGATGAATTATGAACAAGGTATGCATATTGATAACTGACAACGCATCTTAACTATACATTCTCCTTTTTAGAAATTATTTTACTAGTATCCTTTAAGTACTTCCATAACTGAGACAGCTAGCAGAAAGCAAATTTTACTATTTCTCTTCCTCTAGGTTATATTTTATGATATTCCTCTTTATATATCATTCTCGCATCCATGTCAGATACTGAAGACACTGACATGTCCGAGTTGGAAACTAGCACCCCCGTCAACCACATGAAATGCTTTCTAGAAAATGGAGTGCCAGATGTTTTCCATGCACAATTCAGATACTCAGTGAAAGTCAAAGGAATGTAGCTTATGCTAAATTAATGCAATAGAACATAGTAGTCGATTTGCCAAGATTCCAATAATCTAGTCTACCATAATCTGTATTTGATAACGAATGAAGATAAATCTTCTGTGAACCCAAAAAAGTACCTCAGTAATAGCATAATCAGCTTGTTGCTTTGCATAATAACGTTCTGATGGATGTATATCACCAATAACAGGTATAAGCTCATCTTCAGACAAGAAACTGTCAAGGAAACCAAAAAATTTGATATGATATCCATCTGTATTCGTAATAGAATGAATATGAATATATCCCAATGCAAATAACCAGAATATTTGATTTTAGACCATCTATACTCAAAACATAAATAAATCCCAGTGAGCATAACCAGAAAGGCTGCTATGTCATAATAGCATATAAATGAGCCCTCAGACATACCCATCATTGTCACGGTCAAGCTCTGAGAATAAATTTTTAGCTGGCATCTCTGAGGAGGTCTCAGATTTAAATGTGGAATTATGAACATCATCAGTTCTCCTTATTAGGTTGAATAAGCCATTAAAATACTCTTGAAAATTAAGTTTCCCATCTTTATCTTTATCTCTTTCCCTGAAATAAAAAATTTAGAGCATCTTACCCACAAAACAAATAAATAAATAAATGAGATCTAGAAATTAAATAGCACAAGAGAATATAAGGTTTTTATATACAACAAACAGGCAATTTTTTCTATTGATAGAAAATAAAAGTACACTTAGATTTAGTATCTGAGCAGATGTGTTAAAATTCATCATAAATCTGATGATAAGTGTGTAAATCCTCGAGATTAAGATCAATTAGAAGTCCATCGGCAAACTGAGGCTACAAGGTCATCCAGGACTGGGCATACTTGATTCCTGAATTTTTAAACTGCTAGAAATTAATTGGGACTGATCAGCTCTAGAGAGATCAGTTCTATGGGCTGCATATCAAATAGCTGATGAGGATTAGGAAATTGGCAATTTTTTGCAGAATATCTAAGATCTGCAAAATGAAGAAATTTCAATACAGAAGCGAGAAGGGGATATCATAATTAGTCCACTAGATAACCAATGTATACCTTTACACAATTAATTTAAAATTCAAAACCTAGTCATAATCACACATTTTAGTTCCATTACACACCACAATAAAATCTGCATGTACACTAAGATTAGTGCAAATGGTAAATAAACAAAGTAATACTTAATTAGTGAATTTATTATAGTTACCTAATTTCTTCCTTAGCTAACCATCTGATCAACTTGGGATTGCTAGCATCTGCTGGATGAAGGAAACTGCAGACAAAAAATTGGAAAAGTATAAATCAGAAAAGGTACACCATTTCCAATCAGCATGAGAATGATAAGCAAAGACATACTCATTAAACTCTGTTAAATTAAGAAGGCCATCACCATTCCAATCTGAAGCATTGAAGTGTTCCTCTTTCCACCAACCCACTTTATTGTCAGTAGAGTTGTCATCTGTTAATATGTCAAGAGAAAATGGATAAGTAAGCTACTTGATTTATGTTAAGAGTTACAATATAGAAATTTTATGTATTTGCATTATCAAAACTTCTACCAGTCTGAAATTATAGAATGGATAACTTGATGCCGAAAGTGTTGATCAAAGATTACAATAGCTTGATTAAATTAAATATAACGATTTTAGCAGCTGTAACATATCCACTCCACCAATACAAGAATTGATCTTTGTTTTTAAACACTCCACGTTCCTCCTAAATCTTGATTGTTATGTTCAACCTGAATTTAATCAAGGTTTTATGCTATTTTCTGCTTAAAACAGTTTTACATCAGCTAATCAGAAACTTCTGATATAAAATTACGTCCTCATAATTTAATCCTAGTATGCTACAGTTGGAAATTAAACTTGATTTTTCGGAATTACAACTTGTTGAAAACTAAAGTTAGCTTTTTCGAACTACGTCTTTTGGAATTACAACTTGTTGGAAACTCAAGTTGACTACTTGGAACTACATTAAAATTAAATAATTTTTTAGTCTTTTCATATTCTTATAATTTCAATGGTTGACCACATCACTTATATTTTTCCAAGTCTACATTGTTCTTTTGAGTTGTACATAAGAGGATGGTCTCTAAGCATATCAAGCGAATCAAATCCATACTTTTCTTAGTAAAATTTATCTTTCTATCAGGCAATTACCTTCTTGTTTGGTTGTTTTCCTCCAATTTTCTTTCTTTTCTTTTTTGATGTTTTTGGGACATCAAAATATTCTCTATATTATGGCGAAAATATTTTTACAGCTACTTAGACTGGAATAACACATAAGCAAGGAAGCAATGCCCATCTATCAGATCCAATTATCAAAGATTGAATAGCAAAAATGCTGATCTTTTAGTAGATATGAACCCAGTAATGGTCATCAGGTAAAGGGATACAATGCCCGGATCTCCACTACTAACACTACAGATTCAATATCTTTTGTGAAGGGAAAAAGTTCAAAAGAAAAAAAAAAGGAAAGGTCGGAGACTTCTGCAAATCAGAACTTATAACTCATAGGAAAGTAGCAAAAAAAAAAGGACTTCTTGAAATTAGAACAGTGTATGACATCAAGGAGGGAGCTTTTTTTTACCGACCATGCAATCTATAGGCCCAGCTGGGCGGCTCATACTCAGTGAAAGAGATTAAGCCATCATGATTCTTGTCATGGAGTTCCATGTCCCGCTGCGTCCTGTGCAGGACCTCCTGCTCCACTTGTCTGAGATTCCACTCCGTGAGCTCATCGGCGGTGACGAATCCGTCAGCACGGCCGACGTCAATCTTGGGGAACAGCTCCACGATGCGATGAGTGACATTGAAACGCTCCTCGTCGTTGATGTAATCCTCGGCATTCATGAAGTCCTCCCACTCGGGCTGGGACTCCATGGCGGGGGCGTGGCCCTCCGGAAAGTAGTGGCTCTTTTCCCACTCCCTATCCTCGCGGACGCGCTCAATGTCAGCGATGATGGGATCGAAGGGAATGCTGCGGCGATCTAGGCCCGGCGGTGTGGAGAGATGGGCGGCCGAGCGGAGTTTGAGGCGGCGGTGGAGGCGGTTGGGGCGGCTCGGAGCGAACGAGAGGAGGAGGACGACGAAGAGCACCACGCCCAAGTAGATCAACACGGGCGATCTCACCATCTCCGCCTCGCTCTTTCCCTTCCCTTCCCTTCTCTTCTCGCCTTCCTCCTCTCGCCTTTGCCCCTTTTTTAAAACTGGGATAATATATCACGCAAGAGCGCCGACCCTGCACGGATCCCCTATCTCAACCAAGACACCGGTCCCATAAATTCAGATATTATTGGTTGATCCTCCGGTCCCATTTTTTACTAGAGCACTTTTTTCGATGAATCGTGATCTGGAAGTAACTGGGATCACTATGACAGATTATGCATGAAAGAAGCACCGACTGGGACAGCAAACATCTCCTCTGTACACGCTGACTGATTGGAGGTTGAATTTGCGGGGCCCGATTTGGTGACCATTCAAAATGAGGGTAATTACATGCTGACGTGGCTTGAGTACACATGAAGTGTCCCGGTTCACTGAACCGGTCCGGTTCGACTGAGCCGCGGCGGAGGTGGTCAGTTGTCTCGACCCTACGATGCTTAAGTAGCTCCAGGGGCATACCGTACCGACTGTTCTTCTATGCGGTAGGCGGCGGCTGAGCTTGAGCTCGCTAGGGTTTCGTCGACTTCGCTTCGATCCGAGTGTTTGATCTTAGTCTTTTTCGTCTCAGATCCTGGATTTCTAGGTACTAACTAGGGTTTCGATCTTTTCCTTGAGCCGTAGATCAGTGGACAAGTGCTGTGGTCCGTAAAGATAAAGATTGATATTTTGCAGGTGCATAGGTCGAGGGAACAGCGTATCGCTGATGGAGCTCGCCGAGGGGAACGAGAAGACGGTAGGCGGCGAGTTCGAGTGCGAGTACGATGTTGAGGAGATTGAGGAGGAGGTCGAGGAATATGAAGAAGAAGAAGTGGAGGAAGAAGAAGAAGAAATGGGAGGTGGAGGCCTCGATCGTAGCGCGGGGGAAGGAGAAGGTGTTGGAATTGGAGATAGAAGAGAGGACTCACCGCGTAAGAGATTGGAAAATGTGGATAACGGTGAAGAGGAGATAAAGCAAGCTGATGCTGCTACCTCTTCAGCTGGGTTAGTGATTTGATCCTTGGAGTTTTGATACACATTTTAGATCAACCTGGACGAGCATGTGTTGATGCTGCCAGGAAGACTTGTTGATATAGAACACAGAAATTAACTTTATTCTTTTCCTTTTCTGATTGTGGTAGAAAAATCTTTGTCGGTGGTGTTGCTTGGGACACTACGGAAGGTATGCCCTTTCCCTTGATCCATCATTCCATTAGTTTGATTATTTCGAACAAGTTCTTTGCTTAATTGGTGTTTACTTGCATTTGTTTCAACATTTAGTCGTGTTACTTATGAGGAAATAACTTGTTTCAATAACGATAGTAATCAATGAGTTTCATTTTGAAGTTTCTGTTTCCTTTTGATTATAAAACTAGAACTTCAGAATTAAATTAAAAATTCTTTATCAATTGTTACTATCAAATGCTTTAAAAATTGGATATGTGAATGATGCAGTGTAAAGTAATGTTTTCATTTCTATTAGACTGGTTTTCTCTTTTTGGTGAGGCTATTCATTTTGTCATGCAATATCTTCTGTAGATATTGTGTAAAATATAAATTGATCTTACTGTTATCAACAATCAAGCATTCTCAAAGCCACGAGCGAACTGCCAATGACAATTGCTTATTGAATCTGCTTAAACAGCTGGTTTTCATTTAATCAAATTGTACATGCAAGGATTAACAATGTTTGTGATTTCCCCATCAAGATTGATAGTAGTTTTTTGTTACTGATTACAAACGTTTAGATTATTAGTGTCATGGAAGCCTATAACAATCTCCTAGTCTGGTAGAGAATTTTCCTCAGGTAATTGAGTCTTGTTAAGTAGGATTTTGACGAAGGCATGAGGTTGATCTTCTGGTTGCAAAATTGTCTCAATAACTTGAGTTCCGACTTAATTTGATGAAGTGTTGTGTTCCACTGATTTATGTTATTGATTGACTGGCCACATTTTACTGATAGATAAAATTACCAAAGAAAAATGATCAGAATCAAGACAAGTGACTTAACCTGTAGCTAAAAACAGCTAGTTCTTTCCTTTTTTACCCATATGGTGTAAATAAGTTATTTAGGGCATACGGCTTTTGTCGATCGATTGTTATAAAATAAAAAGGATTATTATTGCATATGCAAGTCATGTCATGATGCTTGCAGATGAAGACTGATTACTTGTTACTTGAGAGATCTTAAGAATGATATATTTATGTAATGCCTTATCATTAGTTCACACTTTGTAATTATCAGTCAATTATGCAACATTACCTGATTTTGTCAAGCTTTATTAAGATATAAAATAATGATATTTTGAAAGTCGTGTATGTCTATATTTAAGTGAACATTTTTTTATGTTGGGTAAGAAGCATTGCTGAATGCAAAAGTTGCTCTAGGGCACCATGGTCCCACATTTCTTGAGGAGCTTTCTTGTGCAATTCAAGCCTCATTTATATGTAATCACAATTAATTTTAAATTAATGATGAAACATTGAAACATCTGTTATGGACCGTGTGCAAGCCTATGCAACAAAAGAGAATCTGAAGTCCATCAAATACATGAGAAATTTAGAAAAAAATGGTGCATATCAAGAGAATTGATTCATAATTGTTTTTTATTCTAAGTCGAGTATCTTTTATTTTTAGTAGGAGTCTAGTATCTTTTATTTTTAATAAGAATAAAACCTTTCTTATTCAGTGTTTGTCGGGAAGGATCATGAGTAGTTGTATTTAAATGGTTGGAATAATACAATAATGATTACAACTGTTTACAAAAAGAAATCAAACCCCCTAGATTGAGAGGTTCTATAATCCCAACGAGTCTCAAATTATCCCTATCACCATAGGCCATTAGGTTATAAAACAAAGAAGACAAAGATTATTCAGTTGATCAACTGGTAAACCATTCCATTACACGATCCATATCCAAGGGCATAACAAATTGTTATTAGAGCTCATTGTAATGGGTGACTCACAAGCATTTCAACAACGCCTTGATGCTTTTCTCAAAATTTACCAAGAGCACAAAGCAACCAATGAAAAATAATAGTAGCTCATCTACACTCAACTAGGGGAATTGTCCAAAGTCTTCTCTAAGCTATACTCGCACAACAGCAATCAAGGTGAAGAAAGCCACAATCATCTTGACAGACAAGGACACCGCTCAAAATGGTACCGTGGCCATGAGGAGGGATCCTCATATATACCACGGTATTCGAAATTGGATTTCCCACGTTATGATGGTCAGTCTGATCCTTTAGGATGACTCAATTGATGTGATCATTTTTTTCGCCATCAACGCACTCTGGAGGAATAAAGGTTGGCCTAGCCTCGTTCCATCTTGAACGAGATGGCCAATTATGGTTCATCAAACTAGAACGTGATCGACCTCATATTCAATGGGAGGAATTTCAAGGTTAGTGTAATATGAGGTTTGGGCCGCCTACTCGTAACAACAAATTGGGCGAGCTTACCAAACTTCAACAATCAGGATCCGTGGAAGACTACTAGCGAAAGTTCGAAGAATTGGCGGCACGAGCGAGTTCCTTAACATTAGAACAAGAAGTTCAAATATTCAAAAGTGGCCTCCAAGATCACATCGCTGTGGAAGTTGAGCTTTGTCACCCAAAAGATCTCAAGGCGATGAGTTTTGCTCGTCTTGATGAACACGACTCTAAATGATTTCAATCTATCATCATTCCGTGATGTGCCCCCATCTAGCCATCGAAGCAATCATTTATCAAACGATTAAATCGGGAGGAAATGGAAGAACGATGTGCCAAGGGCTTTTGTTTTAATTGCGATGAACTTTACACTCCCGGTCACCATTGCAAATGTCTTTTCTGGCTTGAGGAATTAGAAAATTTTGATGAACAAGACCACGTCGAGGATGTTGAAATTTCCAAAGGCACCCGCACTCCTCAAACCATGCAGATTCATAGGAAGATGCAGTAGCTATCATGGAACGTTACCCCTCATTCGTGCTTACGGACAAACCTGATTTTTAGGGAGGGAGTAATGCTATGGACCGTGGACAAGCCCATGCAACAAAAGAGAATCTGGAGCCCATCAAATACACGATAGATTTAGAAAGAAGGGTGCATATTAAGAGAATTGATTCAACTATAGTAATTGATTTTTATTCAAGTCGAGTATCTTTTATTTTTAGGATTGAGTCTAGTATCTTTTATTTTTAGTAAGAATAAAACTTTTCTTATTCAGTGTTTGTTTTCTTCCTTTGTCTGGAAGGATCGTTAGTAGTTGTATTTAAATAGTTGGAATAATGCAATAAAGATTACAGCTGAGTTTACAAAAAAGAAATTAAACTTCCTAGCTTGATAGGTTCTCTAATCCCAACTAGCCTCAAATTATCCTTACCACCATAGTCTGTCAAAGTCGTAAAACCAAGAAGATAAAGATTGATTTTGGCGATCAGCCGATAAACCATCCCATTACACGATCCATATCCAAGGGCATCCAAACATTGAACTGATCATTTATTAATATTGTTCATTCTTAAACTTCAAAATTGTATTTAAAATGCTTAATATCTTCCTGTTGGAATTAAATTAGCTTATACTATAATATTATTTAATTATAGAAGATGATATAGTAGAGGATAGAGTTTAATAGTTAGAAGGGCCTATATAGCCGACCCCACTTAGTGAGATAAGATTTGATTATTGCTATTGTTGTATACTACAAAATTTGCATGACAATTTCTTCTTGAAAAATTAGAATGTTAGATTTACACTCAAGAATACAAGCTATGGCATAGGACAGGTGGATGATGAGTTAGCGGTCAACACTGAATTAGGTATCCAAAAGTCACCAAGGGAAAACTTCTCCTTAGAAGGAATCACCAAGAAGAGACAAAGTGGTAACTTTGAAGGTATCAATATTTAAGGGAAAGAGAAACCCAACTTAATGTTCAAGGGAAAGAAGAAACCCAACAAAATGTTCAGGGGAAAGAAGAAACCCAACTTAATGTTCAAGGACGAGAAAAAGTCCAACTTATTCAATAGACATGAAAAAAATTCATATCCAAAAGAGTGTGCAAGCTTCATTCATTGATTTGATACAAAAGATCCTTTACACCGAGGCTTACCCATGCACATCATGTATCCTTGTCACTACAATATAAAATTTATTAAGTGCCAAAAGTATGCTTGCATCTAACATATTTTCAAAAGAGACTCTTTCCAATGCTCAACTTCTCACAAAGTAGCTTGATCCAAAGGGTCGAGACTGAGTTGGTTGCTTCAGCATCATTCTTCCTCAATTAAAAAGAACTCGACCTCAAGGTTACATCTTGATTCTTATCATCTTCTTCATACTGGCATAAGCTCAAAAACATTAAAGGTACTGAACATCATATTCTCAGTTCGATCTTGTAATGGTTTTCACCAAGTCTTCAATGAACATTGAATAGCCTATCTACAGGAGGCTTGTGTTTGCTATAACAACCTTGAGGAAAGTGTTATAGATCTAAACAAGGCCGCCTACTTTGAAACAACAAGTGTGTAGTGATTATTGGCAACATCTCTATATTTTCCATTATGATTACTGATGTCTCCATGAATTTGCTAATGTATTTTCTTGATTTTCTTTGTTTGCTTATCATCAGTACTAAAATTTTGAGTGGTAGGAAAAGTTAAATCAAGAGGTAGTTGGACTACAACCATATGCACTTGAAGGGGATTTGACCAATTGTTTTATTTGTTAAAGAAATTCAGCATGAGCTACAGTTAAATCCTATTGGCAAAGATTTTTACCCAACCTTGTTAAAAGATTTTTTAAATTTGATTGATAATTTCTATCTGTCCAACATTTGGAGTATGATAATGATAAGTTTTGTGGAAGATAAAAGGAACTAAATTGAAGTACCAAGCTTTATTCATAATGTGTGCCAAAAGTGTCTGCCAAACTTCGGATTAGCATATGAATGCATCCAAATTTTTTCCCTGCAAGGAACAAAGTGATTCATTCTAGAATTTGATCACCATAACAGAGGAATTTTCCCTTGGAGATGCAAGTCTAAGACAGAATCAATATTTACTTCATATCATGGTACATTAGTTACTGACAATGGTGTGCAGAAGCTGGTAATTTGGTACTGTGTATAGCAATATAATTAGTTTGGCATCTCTTAATATAAAGTTTGACATCTTTAAGTGGCACTAATAGAAATGCAACTGTGGCAATGTCAGGTTCCATCTCAACCAAAAGGTCACCATTAAGTCTACCTTTAGATGCTTAAGTTCACCTTCGTATGCTTCTTTGATGACAAAACAATGTAACAAACAATTAAAAATGCATAATAGATCATGTTGAAAAGAAAATCAGTTTGGATCAAGAATTGTTAGGAAAGGTCATTTTGCCATACTTTCCAAATTTCACTAAAATAGAAATCATCAATCTAAAGTTCTTTCAGCACTTCTAATTCTCAACTTTCACTTGCATACTAGTTGGCAAAGAATGTCTTCAGCGTAGGATATTATCTACTTGATTAAAAGCAATTGCTTTGTACTTGATTACAGAAATATATGCTTAAAGAAATTCCAGTTATTTGTTATGGCTATAATTAAGCTTGTGTTGTCCATTGATATATTTCAAAGTCTCATGATTGAAGGAAAAAAGTAAACTTTTTTGTAAAGGATATCTTTATTGTGTTTATGGTTGAATAATAGTGGAATAATCCTTGCGAGAGTTGAATAACTTTTGAATAAAGGAAGTAATGGGTTTACCTTCTTGGCTTAGAATGAGTTTCAAACATTTGGTTGAAGTCGAGGATGCTTTGACCACCTTCTTCAGTTCTTCTTGATAATTTTAAAACTTCTTTAAGCCTTTTTTTTATTAACAAAGATTCACCCTTTAATCATTCGGTGATTTGAGAAATAATAGAGCTAAAGTTCTTGATGAAATGACGATAAAAAAGAAGAAAGAACATGTAAACTCTGAAGTTCAATGTGTATTTGACGTAGGCTGCGAGAGTATAACTCTCACTTTAGCAGGACATATCTTAATACCTTATGAATAGATAACACAGTCCAAGAATTTAAGATTATTTGTCAAGAATGACCATTTCATCAAATCCACATAAAACCTTTTGCTCCCTTTAAATTTTAAAACTAAGATATAGTTGATACAGTGACTCCTCTTTTATCTTTGTCATAGACAAGAATGACATAAGCAAATAATTCTAAATTTGCTAATGAGATTTAAAAAGATGGTTCATCAGTCTCAGAGAAGTACTAAAAGCATTAGAAACCAAACGCATTGCCATCTATTTAGACAATCCATCTCTTCTTTTGGAATTGTTTTTTGTTCCTCATTGTCCTTAAAATCAATTCGAGAAAAAAATATCGAAGCGCTATGAAGTTGATCAAGTCAGGAAGGCGGCATGAAATAAGCAGTATTTATAGTGATACTCTTTCACTACTCTATTATTCACAATCCACGTACATTTGGAAGGAGCCATCTTTCGTTAAAAGAAGTGTGGTAATGCCATAAAGACTCATGTTTTTTCAGTTTGAATTATTCTTTTAAAAGTTCATTAATTTGTCGTTGTATTTGTTCACTCTTTTGGGATTCATACGATGTCTTTGTCTTTAGGAGTATATAACCGAGAATAAGATGGTGTATTGAAGATCCTGCATAAGAGAGACTACAGCGAATTTCATCTGAGACTCCATTATGAAAAACTTCAAGTATGCACTTGATTGAAGGATGGAAGTAGCGAGTAATAACATTTGTTTCAAATAAGTTAGGGACATAAACCTTCAGAGAAATTTTCAATTCTTGTCAAATTGAAATTTAGGAACAAAGAAACTACTCTTTCTTTAACAGTTTTAGGGTAAATCTAATTTTGGAACAGCTTAAGATGGCTTAACTCCATTTTCAACAAAAGGATGTGTTCTTCTAATCACCATGCATAATTTTTTTTTGTCATATTAAAGAAACAAACGACAGAGTATCCACAAGGTAGATACATCACACCATATTTCATGTTTATCATAATCAGTGAAGAAATTATCAACTTTTATATTATTACCTTTGGAAGCCAAGAGAATTGGAAGTGTGTGAATTAATTTAATAAGGATAGAGCTCTAGGTTTAACAATTTATGGTTGTTGTCTTTGGTATTTTAACCGTAATAACTATATGGAGAACTGATGACTTTGGATACCAAGAAGGCTATCTTGGTTGACTTTGATCATATTTAGAAGTTTATTGAATTTTTCATTTTGCACTGTGTTTTACTTTTCCTGGTTCATATATTGAG
>JBBMJZ010385450.1:0-15397 GCA_037833815.1 Zingiber zerumbet | reverse complement strand
CCTGTGCACTGTTATTCATGATCACAAAATTGCAAGTAACAAAGTTTTTTCAACTTGTTTCGAGAATCCAAACCAGCTCGATTGGTGAATTTGTTACCAGTAATTTGTTTTTCACTAACTACTCTTTGCAGAAGTCTAATTACAGAAAGCCAAGTGAGGATTCCACATACCATCTTTGGTTTCATATCCACTATTTTGCTAGAAAGCTGTTGGATAAAATAATTTGTTACCAGATATTTTGAGAATTAACTAAATTTAAATACATCAAATTAAATTCAACTTACCTGTTAAGATGATCTAAGCTGATAATCTCATGTTGCTAATAGAGACTGATTTTTACTAAGTGGTAAACTTTGACTATACAGTAGCTAAGAAACCAAGTAAGCTTAGAGGCTGGTTAGATAGGCCGAGCGAGCAGTTAGGTCGATTGGAAAGAGTAGCCGAGCGAGTGACCGGTCGGGTGTGCATACTGTCGAGCAAACCGAGTGAGAGGCCGAGCAGAATTTCGCCAAGCGAAGGATTTAGCCAAGCGGAATTTTGTCGAGCAGAGGATTTGGCCCAGCAGAATCTTGCCAAGCGGAGCTGCCGAACGAGCTATGCAGCCGGACAAATGAGCGACCGGACGAGCAAGTCACAGATCAAGTGACCAAACTGCCGAGCAAGCGGCCGAGTGAACTATGGTCGGACAAGCGAGTAGCCGAGCAAAGAAGAGGTCGGGTGAGGGAGCGGCTGAGCGAGTGTCCGGCCGGACGAGCTTGCGACCGAGCAAATGAGCGTACGGTCGAGTGGACTGAGCGTATATGGCTGAGTGAACTGAGCGACCGGATAGGCTAGCAGTCGACCGGAAGAAAATGCCGACCGAGTTAGCGTCCGAGCGAACGCAAAGTTCGAGCGGGCGGATAGACCGAGGCCTGCGAGGATTGCAGTTTCCTTGAAACAAATTCACCCCACCTCCGACTGTACTTTAAGGTTTCCTCAGGTTGTCTGTTTCCTATGATACAAGGGTGAACTATGATCGCACCAAGCACTGATAGTCACGGTGAACTGAAAGGTACCGATTACTATTACGGGCACTTCACCAAATAAGAAATGCACGACCAAAGAGAAGAGGAACGTAAGTGGAGAGCTTCAACTTTTTGATCGTGTAACCTTTTGCCGATAATTTTTTGAGCATGTAATCTTTTGCCTGTGGTCATAGCCTTCTTATATAGGAGTTCAGACCAATGGACAGCGCTAATGATCATTATTCGCTAACTGCAACGTTTCACTCAGCTATTTTAATTTTTTAATCTAATGCATCCGTTACACCCTTAAATAAGTAGCAAAAAGTTTCTGTGGCAAAATGTTGATTGTTCTACTTGGGTAAATTTTTATACACCCACATATGAGAAAGTCTCTCCTCATATATTTATTTTTATCATCAATACATGTGAATCAATATAAACCAATAAATATACCTTAAAACTCTCAATATAAAATTAAAGTCTTATTTACAAGGAAGCTTATGCTTCTTCCACCTCTTTTTCGATTTATATATATCCAACAGCAGCTTCCTTATTTTCTTTACTCTCCTCGACGCTTATAAGCGAACAGTATTTTCTTTACTCTTACTAATTTCTTCAACTGATAATTTATTATATACTTTATTTATAGATGAAACTACAATTACATAATACTAAGCCAACAGTTTGGCCTTTTTACCATACATATGAGACTACTTGTCCTTTGAAAATAAGAATCATAATCATCTGTTCCTTTATCGTCACTCTCCTAAAGCTTATATTAAGTTGTTCCTTCACATGGGTGAATCCAAAAAGTAGCTCTTAATCCATCTTTCTATCTACCAAAATTTGCTCTACTTCTTCGCTTTGGACGACAACACCCTAGAGCACTTTGAAAACTACCTTCTGGTTGCCTCTTTCCTAATCTTTCTCTCAATTCTAAAAATCGGGGTGGATCCTTTTGGCTGATGTTGTAGTTTCGACTGCAATCCCAACCAGCATCCACATAATTGTACGAAGAAAAGTAAGTCACAAGCATCTACGTACCGGTCCTCAAGATGGACGAATCCCCATTTCACATTTGATGTTAATTTCAAGTTAACTTGTCCTTGCATGCATTTAGAATGAAAACGAGCTGTTTATGGTCCCAAGTCCTAAATATCAAATGCTTGCAAGCAGCATTGGGCAGTAGCACGAGGGAGGATCTTTGCATTGATCAGGCAGCCTCGTCGCAATGCCAATTTTTCATTAATAAAATACAGTTGGATAGGTCAGGAAGAGCCCAGTATAAGTATTCCACAGGTAATGACAACCAAATTGGATCGAGTGATAAACAATTAGAGGGAGCTAACAAGATCTGAAATCTTCACGTGCTCAATGATTTCTAGTTCCAAGAGTCATTGAACACACTAATTAAGGGATAAAAGAATGAGAGTATTTCAAAATGATTATGCAGTATTTTGAGGTACTCTTGCCTCTCTATTTATATAGCAAATCAACATTTAAGATAAGGTACGCAGATCAAACGAATGCTTCTATTTAAATTTAGTAATTAACTTAAATCCTCTTTAATTGATTGAAATACATATACAAAAATCTTATCAATAGTGACTAATTATGAGTTAAATTAATATAATCATAATAGAAATGCTTCTATTTTATATTTGTAATTCTGTATTCACCCGGTCCAACAGATTCTATATAGAAATGATGTTTTCTAGTTTTTCAAATACTTTAAAAATCCTAAGACAAAGAAGTTCTATCACCCAACACTATAGATGTGAATTTAATTTGAACTACAATTGACAAGGAGGCCAAGGAAATGGGAAATGTGCTGGTAAGAAATGCTCGATGGAGTCGTCACTTTAGCGGCCCCATATTTTCTAAAATGAGGTGAAGTAGGAGGGATATTTGTCCTAAAACAGTAGCCTTTTATATGAGAAAAATTAGACATATAATAAAACATTTTTCATCTGTTAAAAATTAATTTCAAGACTTACCAAATAACCATTACGCTAACATATATACAAGTTTTCTCTCTCAGAGAGGGGAGGTTGGCCTACAAATCTTTTCCGTCAAAGACACTCATGCTGGTTCATGTGACCATAAGACCAGGGGCATCTTGTCCTCAATCATTAATATCACTTGTATTGATGTTTTGTTGTTTATTTTTTTCCCCATGACTTTGATGCCCTTAATTATTGAAGAAGACACACAAGAATGCCAGCCCTCTGGCAACACTTGTTCCCACTTCATATGGTAAAATTCTCAACCTTTTATCCTCTTCTTTCTAGAAAAAAAATCATGACATTACAGGTCGATCTGCTTAGCCGACTTCACGCTAGTCACTTGGTTAGATGAAGCTCTAAATGAATTCTCATAGAAAGAGCTAATCCAGGTCTGATCATTTGACAGATACAAAACTAAAATTAAGGTGACATTTGGTTCTCTCCTAGGAATCGGAATTGGAATGAGTATCATAGTGTTATGGAATAGGAATGAGTATGAGCTTGGGTATTATTTTTAAAAATGATGTTTGGTTAGTTAAATATTTTCAATTGGAATGAACTTAAATTTTCTTTTTCACCCTTAGAAGAAAATAAGAGAAAAAATTATATGGGAGAGAAAGTTGAATGTGAGAGAAAATGATGAGAGAGAAAATGTGATGAGGGAAAAGTGTGATGAGAGAGTGCATGATAGAAGAGATTAAGAAGAGAAAAAATATGATGAGAGAGAAAGTGTGCTGAGAGAGAAAGAGTGATGGGGAAAAATGAAAAGAGAGAAAGTATTATGAGAGAAAATGAAAGAGTAAAGAGAGAGAAAGTATGATGAGAGAGAAAGTGGGTTGAGAGAGAAATAGTGATGGGAAAAAATGAAGAGAGAGAAAATGTGATGAGAGAAAATGAGAGACCGAGAAGAGAGAGAGTATGATGAGAGAGAAAGTTTGATGAGAGTGAAAGAGTGATGGGAAAAATGAAGAGAGAGAAAGTATTATGAGAGGAAATGAAAGAGTAAGAAGAGAGAAAGTACGATGAGAGAGAAAGTGGATTGAGAGAGAAAGTATGATAAGAGACTGGGGAGAGAGAAAGTATGACAAGAAAGAAAATGTGCTGAAAAAGAAAATGTAATTAGAGAAAATAAGGAGAGAGGTTGTGATAGGAGAGAATAAAGAGAGAGAAAGTGTGATAAGAGAAAATGATGAGAGAGAGTATGCTAAGAGAGATTGAGAAGAGAAAGTATGATGAGACAGAAAGTATGATGAAAGATAAGGAGAAAATGTATAATGGGAGAGAAAGTGTGATGGAAAAGAATGAAGAGAGAGAAAATGAGGTGAGAGAGTGTGTGATGGAAGAAAATTTAGTGAGAAAATAGTAGAGAATGTGTGATGAGAGAAAAAAAATATGTTGAGAGAGAAAAGTGTGATGATAAAATAAGAAGAGAGAAAATATGATGAGAGAGAAAAGGAGAGAGAGTGTGAAATAAAAAAAATAAACAAATATACTAAGGATATTTTTGTCCAAATTTAATTCATATTTCTATTCTATCAAAACCCAAGGGATGGGTTAGTTTCATCCATACCTAAATTTTTAGGTTTCATTCCAAAATATTAATTCCATTTTCATTAACCAAACACAAGGTACGAGAATCAATCCATTCCCTCGTTCCCAAACTCATAAACTAAACACTACCTAAAAAAAATGGGATTCTGAACTTCAGCCGTGCAGGTTCTGTATGTATGAATGTTTATCTATATACATGAATACCCTCCTGCTGCTGAAGCAGAAGCAGAAACAGAAGTGGAGATTCCAAGATCATTTTTTGGAGGAAGAAGAACGATCGATGGTGGATCTGGAAGGTCAACGCAATGAATGAAAACAGGGTTTGGAAACACCAACCAGATATTTTATAGCCTCACGCATCGGCATGGCTCTTGTTGGTATGTGTTAATCATATATTTATGGCCGAGTTGCGACATTGGTATATACTTAATTAGACAAGTTGATAGACAGACTCAGTCCGGTCAACTTCAGAATGAGTTAAAGAATGACAAAGATAACATCAAGCTTCATCAAACATTAGTTTTGCAGAAGAGCATGGATCTGCAAGTGCACTTGCATGTTAAGCAGATATAAATAATCATTTTACCAAGCCACACCTTTGCCAACGAATCTCTCAATTAAACATACAATGCAGCTCAATGGTAATACGCATTGCGGTATGAAGGACGTAGTATGAAATTCAAATCAAAAGGAACAATTTCAGAAACTGAGAACGTAATGTATGAGAAAAACATCCACGAATCAAAATTTGCAAAGCAAAGTCTTGAAAATTGAGCAGAAGCAAAGGCCAGCCACAGGAGAGCGCTGCAAACAGCAGTATGCATGTTTCAGGAATCAACCTCCGCTGGCTTCTCTCCTCCTCGGCTTTGTGGATTGATGCTGTTTGAAATTTGAGGTGACGGATGTTGGAAATGTAGTACCCTTATTGATCGTGCATATACTCTGACACAATACCTTAACAAGTCGAGCGTATCTCTGAAGTGACAATGGAAATTTTCTCTATACGATCTTCTAACTCAGCCGCCGACCATACCGTCTATCAGCGGCATTTGCTGTCAAAAGGATATCTCCAGCTACCATTGTGGTTTTTACTAGGTCGGGCGGAATAGCTGCTCGGCTTAGGTTTTTACTATATGTTTGGATAAGTATACTATCTGGCTGAGCGGGAAGGTCGCTCGGTCGTTACTCCCACTGTATTGGCCGATGAGCTCCTTGTATGGCCGAGCGGGATAACCAGTCAGCTGCCCTTCTGTTTATGCGCGCAGTATGCTCAGTCTTAGATCCGTTCTGTTGTTCTATCTTGCAAATCGATATAAGACCTAGCGGGTTAACCGCTTGGCATGTTTCTACATATACTTAGTATTTGTTCCTTTATTGAGCGTCGGGTGTTCGACGTGTAGTTGAACCATGAGTGATGTTAGGTCAGATCTTCTTTCTTCCAATTAGGTGATGACAGGGTATTGACCGTGACGCTGACCTCCCCAAGTGGACCCTCCTTATTACTACCTCATCATGGACTATTTTCTCGATCTCAGCCTTTCGGTTATTCTGTCCGGTGTTCTTGTCCTCGGTGGACACGTTGATCTGAGGGACGTCTCTCTAGCGGCCGGAGGAATGCCGGAGAATTCAAATTTCGATGAGGTTATTGTCTTTGGTCCGAGCTCGCTCACCCACGTCGATCTGGATCAGAACGCCGGGTTGGTTGTCGGAGTATGTGGAGAAAACTTGCTTCGTTTTGGTGGGGATCATTGTGTCCTCGGAATCAAGACCGTCATGACGCCGGCGGAGGTCTCCAGCCTCAGCGAGAGAGGCGTCACGTCAAGGAGCAGCAGGTCCTACACCTTCGAACAGAGAGTCGATCTCGACCGCGGTTTGGGCGGCGGAGAGAGTTCGCTTCGTCCTCCCGCAAATTGTTCTGAGCTGCCGGAGAGCCTTGCGGTTGCCGCTGATGTCCTTGTGCCATGCGGTGGTTGTCCCTCCAGCATTATTTAGCTGAAAAGAGCTTCTTTTGGTCCCAGAGTCCTAAATATCAAATGTTAGCAAGCAGCGTCGGGCAAGGAGAATATATCTTTGCCTTAATCATCCAATCTCATCACTCGGTGTCAATTTTTCATTAATAGAAAACAGTTGGATAGGTGGGGAAAGGAGCCCAATGTTCTACACGAAATGACAACTGAATTGGATCAAGCACTGCCCCATAATAAATAACAAGTCACGAGAGGGAGCCGGGGAAAGAGTTGGGGAATTAATGGTGGGCACAAAGCATGTGAAAGAAGATTGGACTTATATGGCGCTTGCTTCTTGTTGACCCTCCAGTTAAAGGCATCCCCTAACCAGTAGCACGCCTCTCCTTATCCCTTCTCCATTGATAGTCACCAGAAATGGCTATGCTTTCTCCCCCTCCGCCATTCTTGCGTCATCCCAACCACAGTGAACCTCAACATGGGAGGAGCGGCCCGAGCTTTCTCAGCTCTAATTCCGTTGTCCTCGTCGTTGGGCCTCTCACGGTGATCGTAGTTCTAGCAGCCGCCGTTTCGTTGCTGGTAGTAGTTTGCAGAGTTAAATCTAGGAAGAGCGGCAACATCAGCAACTGCGCTAGCAGCTTTAGGAAAGGAAGCTTTGATAGGACCCAAATTCCTATTTACTCCACCAATGGCATCGGCTATGGCTATAGCCCAGGTAATTGGCTCGCCCACCCCGATTCTTTAGCTTGTTTATGAGGATACGTATCGGGCGTTGATTCAGCTAACCAGTCCATTTGTATCCAGATGTTAGGAGTTGCATTCAAGGTAGGAAGCTGGGGTTTCCCATGCAAGTCAGGTGTAGGAGAGGGCAGGTTTTCACTTACAAGGAGTTGGAGCAGGCCACAGAAGGATTCAGCGAGAGCAATGTGATCGGAAATGGTGGATTTGGTTTGGTGTTTAGGGGAACCCTCAACGATGGGACAGTGACAGCCATCAAGATGCTGCAAAGAGAAGGGAAGCAAGGCGAGAGAGACTTCAGGACAGAGGTAGCTAACTTTCAGATATTACCTTTCTTGTATTATAATTCATTCCCCTTTTGATTTCAAGTGTTTTTCTAAGACATTGAATAATTCTTAGACATTTTAATCATGACGTTACAGGTCGATCTACTTAGCCGACTGCACTCAGGTCACTTGGTTGGCCTAATTGGCTACTGCGCCGATCAACATCATCGGCTGCTAGTGTTCGAGTACATGCCTAATGGCAACCTTCAACACCACCTCCACCCCAAATCGAAGAACCAGAATCACAGACCTCTCGACTGGTGGACGAGGCTCAGCATCGCACTTGACTGTGCTCGCGCTCTCGAGTTTCTTCATGAGCACACCGTCCCAGCCGTCATCCACAGGGATTTCAAGTGCAGCAACATCCTCTTGGACCACAACTGCAGAGCTAAAGTCTCGGACTTTGGCATGGCCAAGGTTGGCTCTGATAAGATCAATGGCCAGATTCTCACTAGAGTCTTGGGAACTACTGGCTACGTTGCACCCGAGTGAGTGTGACTAACGACTCAGGATATGTGTCCATCCATTTGTTAGAATAGAGAAATTAATTTGGTGGTGAACAGGTATGCGTCGACTGGCAAATTGACAACCAAGTCGGATGTTTACAGTTTCGGAGTGGTTCTTCTTGAACTCATAACTGGCAGGGTGCCAGTTGATCCAGCAAGGCCCCAAGGAGAGCACGTCTTAGTCTCATGGGTTGGCATTTTTTTTTTCATTATTATTTTTGTATGTGTGCCATTCCCCTTAGATTTCTTATCATTAAGACACCTACGCATTCTCTGTTGCAGGCTCTTCCAAGGCTTACCAACCGAGAGAAGGTTATGGAAATGGTAGATCCAGTTCTAAGTGGACAATTCTCAAAAAAAGAGCTAGTCCAGGTCTGATTAGTTGACAAATACAAAATTGATATCTATATGCATGCATAACTTGTTGATATCTTCAGGTTGCAGCCATAGCTGCAGTCTGCGTGCAAGCAGAAGCAGACTATCGCCCT
Organism: Zingiber zerumbet; assembly: GCA_037833815.1. NCBI lineage: Eukaryota > Viridiplantae > Streptophyta > Magnoliopsida > Zingiberales > Zingiberaceae > Zingiber > Zingiber zerumbet. The sequence goes on along the minus strand of JBBMJZ010385450.1, from coordinate 6,814 downwards.
CTAATGACCGATGTCGTGCAATCCCTCATCCCGCTCGTCGTCAAAAATAGCATGGCTGCGAGTACCCCTGCTACTCCCTCCAAAGTGGAAGTCCCAAGATCATCATTTTTGGAGAAAGAAGAAGGATCGGTGGTGGATCTGGAAGGTCAGTGCAATGAATGAAAACACAGTTTGGAGACATCTTCTAGCCAATATTCTGTGTATATTCTGTGTGTCAGTCGTATACATACATATGGCTGAGTTGGCCGTTGATGTATACTTCATAATTAGTTGATGCCACTTGATGTCCAATTCTTTGAACATTACTGTTTCCTTGATGTATATTCTATGTGCTAGTCATATATTTATGACTGAATTGCACGTTTATGTATACTTGATGCCACTTGATATTAAATTTCAAAAATGAAGTTTAAGATTGACAAGCATAACATCAAGCTTCATAAAACATTATAACAAGTTAAACCCAGAGGTATTCTTAGAGTGAGTTGATTGTGACTGAGTCGACTAAAGGCTTCAGTCATTCTATAGGATGTGCATCTGTTCGTGGTTGTAGTGGATGCCAGACGACTAATAAGGGGTTTCAGTCAGCTAGGTAAGCAACTTGAGCCCTTATGAAAGTCAGTTAACTGAAGCAGTCTGCACTAGATCTGCCCATCATATAAATACTTGACTTCAGGCGATTTGTTTCCAGCATTTCCATGTTAGCAAACTACGTGAGGCAACCAACTAGCCCCTCCGCTGAAAGTGAGTGCCCTATGCGAACAATAGGAGGTCATCCACATAGGCAAGATGAGTAGAAGATGGGTAATATGCTAGGAAGCACACTTAGGGTAGAAATTGAAGTCGTTCCTTATAGTCATCTCCTGTAACATCCTGGAGACTACCTCAATGCAAAAGCAGAATGCGTACGGAAACAGAGGATCTCCTTATCACAACCCCCTTACCCCTTTGAAGTGGCCACGAAATTCACCATTGGTAGAGATAGAGAGTAACTGCGATGTTATTGTGATGCACTATAGTCCAAGTGATAAATTATTCAAGAAGTCAATCCTCGAAGGTACCTTTTCAATGAGACACCAATGTACTGAATCAAAAGACTTCAACAAATCAACCTTGAAGATGCATTTGGAAGAAATTCTTTTCCTTATATTATATAGCGCCTCGAAAGTTTCTGGACTAAATGGATGTTGGCAATGTATTTGCCTTTATAAAAGCTACTTGAGCTGGATGCAAGAGATCTCCTGCTATGCTAGCTATCCTTCCTGTCAGTATTTGGAAATGACTTTGTACAAAACATTACAGCATGATATGAACCTTTAATCCCCCGCTGTTGTAGTATGTGGTAACTTGCTATAAGGTTGTGATTTAATTCTTTAAGTTGTTTACCTTGTAAAAAAATTCACTTACTGCTGCATGGAAGTCATCATGAATCACCCGCCAAACTTGCTAATTGGATTTACTTCTTGCATATCAATCAAAGTGAATGCTACCTTTATTGCCAAGTAGTAGTGCGGTAGTTGAGACATGAGGTGTTACCACATGAAAGTTTGGGATCGAAATTCGGTGCATTCGAATGACTAATAGCCACCTGTAATTTATCTTCTCCGTGTTAGCCTAGGAATGGATTGGTGGAGACGCTGGGAGCAAGCGAATCATCTTTTGCCACATAAATCATAAAATTAAATCCCCAGGTCTATAGTGTAGCGACAAGATGTCTACTCAGTTTCCATACATCTGAAGATCAAACCCCAACTTTGATAAATTAATGGATAAATTTCCCTTATCAGTCGTAGACCTAAAAAAGCTAGACTGATAGGTCACTCAACACTTTTCGATTTATCTCGTTAGCCAATAGAAAACTTTCATAGAATCAGACCGATCATTCTCGGGATTAGGCAATTTAGACTGAATATTTAGTAGCAACTAAAAAAATGAATCACAAAATTTGACTAATGCATTTCGCTTATTCATATACCGATAGAACTAGAAACTTTAATCTAATAATAACCAAAAAAAATGTAAATGACAACTTTAATCGTATCAGTTAGTGATCAAACCATGTATAGGATTTTCGCATGGTTTGTCCAATTTGCTCACAACATTTGGTTAATTATTCATGATGGCCTACCATAGAAAGGATTCGTTGGCGTTTCAGACGCCCCAAAATTTCATGTAGCCACATCACCGAATGCTTTCAGATGGAAAGCAAACCAATTGAAATATAAAAAACAAGCTATGTGGCGAAATAATTTGTTCCGGTATCTGAGGCAAATAGCTAGGTATATAGTGAAGTGGGAAGAAACCTCAGCTGATCACTTTCGACACAACTCCTGCACCGACCGTTCTCCCACCTTCTCGAAGTGCAAATCTTTGCCCTGGATCAGGGAAATAAAAGTTTTATGCTCTAGTCATAGGCCCAAATACTGAAAAAAATAGTTTAGCTTTATATGTAAACTGTTCATAAGAAATCAAGAATCAACAAACAATTAAGATAGCTTTCCTTGTTGCAGAGTTAAGCAACCATGCATCTCTTACTTTCAACAAGTTTAAGACATGTATCCCTTACACCTCTTCCCTTGGTCAGGTAGTCAAGACTCATGACTTGTTGAAGATCTATATGGATAATCTCAAAAGGCATCACAAAACCTTTAAACTGTAACATAATCTTCATGGAAGTATGAATTGCATCAGATTCAACTCAAACTCAGGCATTATAGATATGGATCCAGAATTTTCCAGTTCTAGTCACCCAAATGCTAATCTAGCATACCAATACTGTCATGGAGACACCAAACAATTGGTAGCTTCTCAAACTCAGGATTTCGAAAGAGAATACTATGTAGAATGATTACCTCCGAATCCAAACTGACTAGGTCTAGATTTCTGTCATCATCCATACAACTATGAAAAAGAATCATGATTATGTAAAGATCCTCAGAAATTAACCTAAGATTCCAAAGTAGATCAAATTTCCAATGACAAATCACCATTTACATCCATCTTTTAGCTGATATTTAAAAATGATGAAATCCATGTGCAGATCAACAATGGAAACTCAACTCTGACAAGTTAAATGGACCCAATGGCTTTGTTCTACTATGTTGTCATCGAAGCTAAGGAAATGAATCAAGAAGTCAAAGGAAGAACTAGAATGGGTGGAAGGTTATAGGAAGGAAAAATAGTAAAGGTGGAAAGGAGGCAAGGTAAATATAATGGATAATGTTTTGAATGATGGATAAACAAAGCTCATGTGATTTCTCATGTTTGAAAAAGGTGTTTGTTTACTTCTAACAACAAATCTCATATCAAGGATTCATGTCACTCCCAATAAATCTTGTACCATTGTTTAAAAAGTGGCCTATGTAATTGGCTCCAGTATAATAAATGCACTAAGCATACATTCAAAAACTACACTATAGTTAATTCGAACCTAGGGAGGATCACGATCCAATAAAACTCTAATTATTAGAGCGGTCTCTCCTCGAACAATAATGGTTTTTTTTATGTTATGTTCTCCTCCTCAGAGAACTGTGATCACAAAGCACTCTATAAGCTAATTTTTTAGTGTGGTAAATTTTTTTATGCTAATTGAAACATGTCTCATTTGTTTTACATTGTTGATCAATATATATTGTTATATAGCATGTGTTTTTGTTTGTATAATTACATTTGTTTTTGTTTTTGTTTTTGAATGGATATATATATATATATATATATATATATAGTCTTGATATCCTACTCACCCTATGGAAGGTAAGCACCATGTGTAATTTTTTTTTTTAGCTTTTTTTAATTTCTTTAGCTTAAATACTATAACACAAACCCAAAACCATAAAACCTAAACCCTAAGCTCTAAAAAATATATACTTGGTATTCACAAAGTGAGCACTGTAAGTAGGGTAACATTCTTGTGTGTGTGTGTATATATATGTTGACCTTACTACCAATACTATTTTTAAATATATTAATATTGATCATATATGTTGAAGGGGAGCATAGGCGCAAAGATAAAGTTGTTGTCATGTGACCTGGAGATCACAAGTTTGAGTCTCGAAAACAGTCTTTTGTAAAGCAGGATAAGGCTGCGTACAATAGACCCTTCCGGACCTGCATTGGCGGGAGCTTCATGTACCAGACTATCCTTTACTGATCAAATATGCTCCTGTATACATATATGCAATGCAATTGAGAGACTGTATACCACTTGCATATGCTTTTTAAAAACTTTCTCAACTTTCCCTCCCACTTTCATATTGGTGCATCATTTTGGTTCTGATATTGTAGATGCAACATAGATTGTGTACCTTAATAACTAATTAGGCACTCTAATGACAAGAGACAAAAGGGAAGAGCATCTCTGAATATACAAAAATCATAATTATTCCGAAATTCCTGACATACTGAATAATTTACCATTATGCTTTAGGCTTTAGCCCCCAAAATAGAAGGAATACTAACAAAATATAGACTGTCATTGCACCCAACCTTTTTTTTTTTTATTGGAATAAATAATATATAAAACTATAAAAACTTAAATTCGGACGTGTCCGCACCATTCTGCATTTGTTTTGCAATAAAATTACAAGAAAAAGAACCATAATTTTATTATGCACATGGTGAATAGTAACATTGAGACGTGAATGATAAAAGCACAGCAGTAAATCTACTAGTATTAAGATAATACTGATATGGGTATCAAAATTATTCACATGGTAAGTAGCAACAGAGAAATAGACAACTATAGAAACACAGCAGTAATCTACTACATTTAAAATAGTACTGATCTGGATATGAAAATTTTCATTGTCAGGTTTCAGATTTCTATTGCTAAACAAGCTTAACCTACAGATAGCCAATTAACATATATAAAGGCAATGCAAAATTTCCTAAGAACCTGCACTAGACTTCCAGATTTGAGAATATTCAATGATATCAAAGAGACGAATAGATCTTTTTTTTAAAGAAAAAGAACTAAAATATGGGCTGTACTAGCACAAATCTTAGCCGTAAACTTGTAGATAAGCACTAGGTATAAGTGGCAAACACATGCCATATTGTTTAGTAAATAGATACTACAAGCACCATGACAGTGGTTTGGTGGAGAAGAGGAAGATATAAAAGCCTTTCAAGCACAAAATGCAACATATCCATAAAAGAAATACATCTGGAATTATAACCTATAACATGAAGAGCTATATGTCAACTAATACATATAATTTTCTCTACGCAAGTCTAGCAAACCTGACGCTTAATCACGGTTGTCAAAATGACCCAACTATTTCATAAAAACATTGTTTCACTAGCAAAGGAAAACACAATAAAGTACCTGGTTCAAGGGGAACAGGAGATATCAACTCAAAAGTAGCTGAGACATTATCTCCAGGCATCACCATCTTTATATGATCAGGAAGCAAAACTCTGCCAGTAATATCTGCAGTTCTTAGGTAGAACTGGGGACTGTATTTTGAGATGAAAGCTGTGTGACGACCACCTTCATCTTTTGTCAATACATAAATCTCTCCTTCAAATTTCGTATATGTCTTTATTGTACCAGGCTTGCAAACTATCTACACTTATCAAAAACTATAAGTTGCAAACTGATGCATAACTGAAAATACAAATCATAAAACACAAAAGCATGAGTCTTGAAGTCAAGTTTAGTTTCATGAGAAATCCTATGTATCAAATTTACCTATTGTTGGCTTCACATTCATATCTTGAAATAGAAGACAAAGAACAACATTTGATAATTTGGTCATAGATAATTTTGATAAAAGAATGTTATATTGCAAGGCCACAAGAAAATTATGATAATTAATGCTCACCTGTCCTCTTTGCACATCACCACGTTTTAACCCACGTAGTAAAAGGCCAACATTGTCACCAGCCTAGATTACATAAAAACTATATAATATGTTCTGATATCTAAGGAAGTCTAATGGAGAAAATAAACAACAAAAAATTAACTACTCACTTGTCCATGATCCAAGATCTTCTTAAACATCTCAACACCAGTGACAGTAGTTTTCAAAGGTCCACCCTAATAAAAGGAAATTTAAGAGATAAGTATATTAGTTAAGTGATGTGAAGAATGCAACTAGAAACAAATATTGATAATAGAAAAGTATGAAAATAAGTATCATTAATAAATAAAAGAATGTGATCAATCAGAAAAAAAAAACTCTCACCTGCATTATATTCAAATCCTTCCATTTAAAAAATAATTCACATATAAGAAAGATAAATTCTTGCAAATATTAACAACAATAGTCGATTCAATTAATTCTCTAATTTTAAGGGAAACAACTCTCACCTGCATTAATCCTAAAATTTCAACATCTTCTCCAGTTTTAATTGTTCCTTGCTCAACCCGTCCAGTAACAACAGTTCCACGTCCCTGCAAACATCAACCGTCAGGCTCTTCATATTAGTCTTCAAGTAGTACAAGCAGATAGTGAAATTAGAACATCAAAGACTACACAAAGCATGTCATGTAAGGGACATTTTGAAAGAAGAAAAAAAATTAAAAGATTAAAGTATATTTATAGTGTTTTGCACATGGTTTAAAATCTCAAGTCGTGCCAAGATTTTGATCCCGGACAAGAACGATACAATTTAGCATATCGTGCCAATATAGTTTCAATATTTTTTAAATATAAAAAATATTAACTACAAAAACAACAACACTAAGTGGGGTCAGCTATTGGGATCATTCTACGTCATTGGACTCTATCCCTTACTATATCATCATCTATACTTAAATAAATTTTATCTTATTTTATTGTTACTAACCAAGTATTTTTTTATCTTCCTC